>DWNE01007579.1:0-12141 GCA_018249875.1 Cecropterus toxeus | reverse complement strand
CAAACACGAATACACAAACATCCAGACCCAGAACAGAAATCTAAACTCATCATTCATATTTCTGTCTGGCCGGGAATTGAACCCAGGACACACTGCGCGTCAGACCGGTATGGTAACCGCTCGGCCACGCGGTTCGTCAATTTATATAGGGTTGTATAGATGTCTATAGACTGCAGTAACAACATAACATCAGATGGACTGCATGTTCATATGCTACTTCAATCTCATTAAAACAATGATTATATTCTAAAACTATGCATATAACGAGTGCCGATTTGCTTTATGCACAAAGAGAAACGATGAATATTGATAGCGGGTCATATCTCGCCACTCAATCCGCTAACAGCCGGGACGTGCCTTGTCGGACATGCGTGAAGAATGCTTCTCAATGACAACTTGTGATATTACTGCCGATTCAGCGCTATATGTGATTTGTTCCAAGGAAAAATCTCATGGTTATTGTAATAGGCCCAGAGACTAAATTTCCTTCTACGGATATACTAATTCAGTTACAATGCATAATCGTATTTTTCGTTTGTAAAATAGGAAAAGATATCTAATAATCCGAAGATTAAAAAGAACTAAACTTAGGAAAGCTAATAAAATCTATAGTCCTAGTGATTTTTTTAGTACTACATGTAGTATGCATGCGATCCATCTAAAAGGTGGTTAATTTAGTCTTAATACTCAAGAGTAACAAAACATCTGTAATTCACTTCAGATAGAATCCCTATTCTATATTAAGTTTGTCTCAAATGTCCATAGACGACAGTAATCACTTACCATCAGATGATCAGCATGCTCGTTTGCTATTTTAATTACAAAAAATACCAAAATAGTAACATCGTTAAAAACATTTAAAAAAACAAGACTGCTTAAAACTATTTTTTTGTTCATAATGATATACATATATTATATTTTACGCTTATATGAGTTTTTGTTAAAATAGTCAATTAAAAGTATAATAATATGTATATTTTTGAATAGGTCTATTTACTAACTTTCATTTGATATCCATATTGTAGTAATAGTAAAGAAAATCACGCCTCCCCCCTTTTCCCCCTGTTCCTAGAAGTCATTTTAAAAATAGCCTACGTCATTATGCAAACTGATATTATGATATGTCATACGTCACAATCCGTCTAGCCGTTTCGGCTGTAGTGCATACTAAAGAAATGGACATACATACAAACAAACATAGATATATAGAAACATACCTAAATGCCCACGCTTGAAAAATATTACCCTCCTTCTAATGCAGTCAGTTGAAAATATGAAATAATCTTTTGCTTACACGTATAAGGGCGTTTCAAGAGTTAAAAAGACGAATTTCACGAGTTAAAAAGACGTACAACTCAATAAAACTATACAAGTTTCCACCGCCGATCGGCAAAGGAATAACAAGTTGAGCTAACGATTAGTGAGTCAGAAGTGTCTGCAGGTATCGTTTAATATTCACGGTAATGGCATAAACCTCCATTGAGCGAAGTTCCCGCTTCTGGCGAGTCACGTCCCGGCTATAGAGCGGGTCAAAAGGCGAGATAGGACGTGTTATATATATGTATGTAATTTTGTCTTCTGATTTTAAAATATGCTTAAAATATTTTATATATTTCCGCATATAATCATATGAAAATATTATTCAGGAGTATAACATTAAGAACTGACTCGAAAAAAGAAATATGAAAAAGGGATAAAGTTGTGAAATCGAATCACAACTGGCGGAGTAATCGGTGCACATAAAAACTATATATAGCTACCAACAGAATTGATAAACGTTTCCTTTTTGAAATCGGTTAAAAATAAATTTAAAAGTAAAGAGATTAAAATAAAATAATAACTAACTGAAGGGAATAAAAACATAACATAACTATATTATTGCATCTATGTCCATTTCACAACTCCGTTCTAATCACAAACTCTTACTCATCCAATGCCACAAAGTCTATTAAATGGCCACTAAAACAATTTGGAGTATTTAAAGCCCATGAAAGGCTATTCAGCAGGTAGGACAGCTATATTTACGCTAACGGCCGACGAGTCACGTCCTAACCATTGCGGAGGTCGGGAGGCAAGATATGACGTGTTATCAATGTAATGGCTGGTAATGCTTGTAGACATATGAACGTTATTTTTTACAAGCTTCTCCCCGCGACTTCGCTTACAGGTTTTTATGTTTACGCAACAACGGTTAATGGTTTCAATATAAAAATGACGTATTTCACCTCCTGTAAAATCTGTTCTGACCTATACAAATATTGAATATGGAATGACTACTAACTAAACCTTTTTAGTTCTAATATAAAGCAATTAAAATCGTTATTATATTAGAATGTTTCCGTTATTTTGAAATCCCACACTTTATATACGGCCTCAGACAACTTTATTTTATATATTTAAACAGTAACACATTGATTTAGTATTTTACGAGTAGATTGAATGGTCGCTTTATCGGTATTGTTCAATATACTATACTATCACTGATTTTTTTTTCTTGCCTTACATTGTTAGATGAAGATATCCATGAATTGTGGCAGTCAACTATGTTATACTATGTACTTTTCCTCACAGCGCAGTGATAGATAAATGGCTAATAACTCGGCCTCTCTATCGAGGATATGGAATGGAGGACACGAATCTCTTAGATTAGAAACTTCTTAGGTGCCTTCTACACACCGCCCGAAACAAAAATCGTTATATTTGTTGAAAGCAAATTAATTTCTCTAAATCTGCACTTGAAAAATAAATGTTAAATGTTTATATTGTATTGTAAAAGCTGGTCCGTGAAAAAATATAACCATGCATTTTTTATAAAAATGTCTTTTGTGCATCAAAAATTATAATATGTAGGTTAAGTATCTCGTACATTTAAAAGTGAAATTTCCAGTTTCAAAGCAAAAGTACGGGCTAGAGCGAAAAGGGCTGTGGTAATTCTACTCAATTTTACAATTCAATGCGACCAAAATGGTATTGCAAGAGTAAGATTTATTCTGGACGACCTCATTTGCATTACGTAAGTTGAGCCCCTGATATAACAAGTAATTATTGATTATGAAATAGGGGTTGTGTCTAAAACAAATATGACACATATTTGTTATGTGTTTGTCAACCCATTATTGTCCCTCTGCTGGGCACGGGTCTTTTCTCAGAATGAGAGAGTTATAGGCCATAGTCCACCACGCTGGCCAAGTGCTAATTGCTAGACTTCACACACCTTTAAGAACTCTAAGATAAGAAGATGTGCAGGTTTCCTCACGATGTTTTCCTTCACCGTAAAACAAATATATTTTAAAATATTATATTTTGAAGATTTCAAAATGTTTTTAGGATACTTATTTGTCGCCACGTTGATGTACTCATAAACTCTCTTTGTGCTAAACGTAAGAGAAATCCGAACACTAGTTTTTGCTTGAAAGAGTAACAAACACACAAATAACCTTAGAAACTTTCGCATTTATAACATTAGTGAGAGTTACAGTTACATATTTTAATTGAACTAACAGTTTCCGGCTCAAATAAACCATAGAACAAAGGGCTTGAGGCCTATATCAATATTCAGATACACATATGTAGTTAATAAATTGGATACTATAAGAAAGTGGTATAAGTAGAGGCTAGATGTTTTATCCAACCGGAGGCCAGCTGAAGACAATGCAAGTAGCAAACGAGCATGCTGTTCTCCTGATGCTAAGTGGACACTGCCGCCCATGGATATCCGTTATCAATCAAAAATAATATCATAGTCCTAAATGAGATTAACCACAGATACGTTGTTACCACCTAGGACTACGTTGAAACGCCTCGGATAAGTACGTTTCTTCACATCCTTCAGACCAGAATACAGCACATAACACGGTTATTTTTGGGCAAAAATAAGTGTGGCGGTGGTGCTTCCAGAGTCGAACCACAAAGTTCTACAATCTATACGGTAATAACCTTTCTACTAACAATACTTTAACTTTTTTATAACAAAACCTAGCGATATAACACTAACATTGTCATTTATGGACATTGGACATATGCTCATCAGTACCAATCATGTATTACTTGCCTGTGTGTAAAAAGCATGTATCTGAAGAGTTCTGCGTCATGCGACTCTCTCAACCAAATTCATACCGCATTTTGCACTTAGACGACAAATACACACGCGATACCTTTTTCGAAGTTATAATAACGTACCATATGAGTTTTGATACGTTTCCATCCATAGCACAATTACAGTTGAAGTAAGTGCGAATCCACTGACCTATTTGGCTTTGAAATGAAACGTACGGGAAACACAAAGAATGATAAAGGAAAGCCCTGAATACGAAATGCTTAGTCAACGGCACTTCTATTATACGAGCAACGAAGTAGCGGATCGAAAGATGTAATACGTATTTTTGCTTGCCCTTCTAAATATTTGAAACAAATTTCTGTTATTGCTTTTAGTATTTGCATTTACTTGAGTGTTCTAATACAATTCAATTTACAAATGGTTTTTTATTGATGTGTATTTCACGATAGAAGTGAATGATACTTAACCACAGTGTTTATAAGGTTCTATGAAAAATCCTTCTTCTAAATCTATCCTATCCGCTTTAGATATCTATAAAACATCACTTAAACTTGTAAAAGAGTGAAACTTGTAAAATATGTACATGTCTATATGGCGAAAATATAAATACGCATGTATTCCGAAAGCATTGCGACAACTAATATTCCGCGCATAAAAGTGTAAAGAGACACTAAGTCCATAGCCTTAATTAAATCTACCTTAAACCTAACCTAAAACAATAGGCGTAAAACTAACCAAACATATGTATGACACATAATATGACTGACAGTAATAATAAAGCATAAAGAATATTTATTCACATTAACCCAAAAACTCTGTTAATTTATTTTGCTTGTGAAAGTGGGTTCATTAATTGTTCCTTTTGCAATTTATTTGAACCTGAATATTAATCACATGCTATACATTGAATAGAACATTTTAACCTAAATCTTCGTACCAATAAAATACAAAAGAACTGACTACATATAAATCGCCAATTATAAAGCTAGTAGCTGGGTAAATTCTATTCGTTAAGTTTCTTAATCCATCCTGCACTTAACTACTTATAACTTAGTTTCTGATTACATGTTTTTCGTGCGTATGTATGTATGTATATATGAATGTACGTATGAATGTCCATTTCTTTGGCACGCGTTACAGCCCAAACTGCTTAACGGATTATGGCAAGAACATATCATTGGAATTGTCTCAGTTTGAAAAGTGACATAGGTGACATGATATAGATGATGATTAATGATGATTTTTTTACTATTACGATAATATGGGTATCAAATGATGGGTAGTAAATCAATCAATCTAAAAATAATATATCATAATACTGTATTTAACTATTTTGACAAAAAGTCACATAAGCGTTAAATTAAATATATATCATTATGAATATATCATTGTCGGGTTTCTTGTTATAATGTTTTTAACGATATTATGACCCATGTATAACTAAGATCAATTAAGTGGATTGCGTATAAACTACAACAGTCCATAATTGAGTCCAAATCCATCGGGTCAATTTGCTAATTGGACAAAATAAAAAAAAAAAAAAACAAAATTTATTTTTAAAATGAGAGGTCAAAACGATCAACAACTCATGGCCGGCCATGAATTAAAAACACGCTAACCGAAGAAATTTATTTTAAATTCAAGGCTTGAAATGCAAACCTCGATAACCAATCTGAAAAGCTGCCCACCAAATAGATGGTCGACGATCACCATGCCTTATAAACACATGACATAACAGAATAATTCGAAGTCCACCTGATGGTACTTGAATATGTTCAGCCCAAGGACATCTCCCAACGTAGTAACTAAGTAATATTAAATATATGTATGTAATTACTCTTGCGGTAAAAGTGAGAAATACCTGAATTGCCGCGTAGATCACAGAAAATGTCTTTAAATAAATAATATATATAAAATATTTTTTTGAATCTTAACACAAAATGATTATTTTACTTTTTACCGCATACATAAAAAGTAAAATAATCATCGTAAAAAGTATTGTTTTTGTGTTATTGAATATTCCTCTTTACCCACATAAATTTCGGTTCGCAGACACCAATATTAAAACACCTATAACCTTTATCATACTCACAATTAGACTCCAACAATACCTCAGAAACACAAAGTCATCAAAACGTTGGAGCTATAGAATATAAAAGCAAAGGAAAGCGCTAAATTAAATGATAATAGATAAAATTTGCACCTATATATTCAAGAGGTACAATTAATTTTATTAAGAGTTGGATCTACCTAACGACAAGGAAACTAAGGACGTTGTTCAATTTCGCCGATTTAATAATCTTAGGATTTTTGTTTTGTTAACAAGATTCAACTTGTGGTATTGAGACGCAGAACATTTTGAGGAAAACAAATGAAAAGCTGCTTTTTATGTATGTCGGAGCTTCTAATTGATTATATGTTATTTATTGAGTTACCTTTGACAGGAAACTTTATAACAACAATGAAAACAACAATACAAAGCGCGCCCCATTTGCGCCCCTCTATCTGCAACGCATCTGTGATAGAATTCATATAGAACCCCTGTTCTATATAAAGTTGCTTACAAATGTCCATGGGTGGCAGTAACCACTTACCATCAGCTGGGCTGCTAGCTCGTTTGCTACTTCATATTTATAAAAAAAGACTAATAAGGGTTTTTACTTGGAGATCTAGGAGGTTGTTGTGTTCTGTTTTGGTGAGCTTGATCCAAACTAAACTGTAAAACTATTTGACAGTATCCACCAAAGCTAAGTGGCTAGGAATTGACATAATGTGGCGTTAGCTACACTAGTATCGAATCATTAGAATCCGTATTATTGTCATTTGCAGCCGTACAAGAAATCTTTAGCTCACATCCATCCATATAGCTAAAAGAGCTTTGTTGTACCTATTTCCACCAATCCTGTTGTGGATTCAAAATCATATCGTTCCCCTTACATCTGTGATGAAAAAGCAAAAAAAACTTTTTATACTATAAAGTTCAAAAAGTTTTTATACTTTAAAAGAACTGTTGTAAATTGTTCTTTTTAAGTGAATTCTAATATAAATGCAAAATACGACTGCAAAATTATTTTGTCTTCCCGCCAATTTTATGTGATAGACATTTAGTTCACCTTTACAGATATTTTTCTACCGGGTTCGTTTAAGAAGCTTATCTCCCTCAGTCAGATATAATTAGTTCAGCTAAGTCTACTTGAAAGTCATATTTAAATCCTATGAATACCTAAAACCTTTTACATTACTGAGTTCATTTAACACTCAAAGTTGTAATAGTTTTTTTAATACCTCAGATATTTAAAGAAACTGTTACAACTTGATTATAAATAACACAAAATAAGTGTCTTTTGTTATAATCAAACTACCACTTACAAAAATTCTGCTAATATTTTATAAAGAGTTTGTACGAAATCTTAATAAACGTAATTCTTCTGCACGTGTGTTTGTTATCTAATTCCTCCTAAAAGGCTGGATTGCTTTGGATGAAAATTTGTGAGTATATTTCAATGTTTTAAAAACACAATTAAACCCTGTACCTAAGTGGCGCTGCTGTCGGTATGTCTAATAAATTGATTCGCTGTACAAAAAAACAACAAGTACACAATTTTGAGCGGTAATTTTTATTTCGACTTTATTAGCTTTGTACTCGTACTTCAATGTAATGAAACATCTATTTCACGAATTTTAGAAAATTAATCCATTCATGTAAAATAAAGGATAAAACCTCCTATGAACAAAAGCATTATTCTGTGCAGCATCAACACCTAACACGGTCGCCAACAACTATGCCATACGCGGTGACTCCAATAGTCACAAAATCCGCATTAGGGTCCAACGGTCAATCTCAACTGTCTAATGGATGGATCTACGCGAACGAAGTCTCAGTTACTGCTAGTATGAAAATAAATGTCTGTAGAAAAAACATAGTAAATTAATGTAAATTTTATACTTGAATAACAGATGTTTTGATTTATATTACGAAAGATATTACTTTGACTAACAAAAAAACAAAAAGCTCCATCGCTAAAGACAGTGGGCGTCCTAACATAAAAGTACAAATAAACGTAAATTATTCACAATTCTTAAAGTAGGACTGTCAAAATATGAATATAACATTATTAGGTATATCTGTGTTATGATATCTTTGATACCCGCCCTCTTTAATATGGCGCGGCCTACGCAAAAATAGCCCGGAGCGTAGGTTTTGCTCCGGTGTGTATTCGGTATAGTCTTAGAAAGGTTAAAAGGTCTTAACATTTTCAGTAAAGGGACTTTTTATGACACGAGCAAAAAAGTACAAAACGAGATGGTTGGTTCTTACGTTTCGGTTTTAGTTTTGAGTCGGAACCGGGCCAAGGTTAGCCGAAGATGAATCTGGAACTAAGCGTTAGTAGGCTTATTGCAAGAAAATATTTTATGGTTTTAAACAATTATTAGCTTAAGATGCCTAAGTTAAAATCAGTTACGTGTTGTTTCATTGGACACTCGTATTTTTACATCAACTGGGGAGCAAGTGAGGTGTACATTATATGAATTGGTGGCTAATCATTAACTTTTGTAATGTTAACGACGAAACTAATCCAAAAAATGCTTTCACATTTTTTTAATCTGATGGATTATTGCAATTCCGCATCGCTACACAGCTATAAGAACTTATGAAAAATATGACAAATTTCGAAACTAGCACACCTATAACGGAGTACAATTGGTAATTTGTAGTATTTTGATACATTGTTATGTTTTTCTAATTATCATTGATCTATTTAAAAAAAATATACAGGAAAACATGCTATTATTTTACGTACAATTATCTTTAACGATCTCTTTCAAACTTAGGGCTATCACCTATTTATTTTAATTAATAGCAGGTACAATTAAGGCTGTTTAAATACTTAACCCAGATTTTCTGGCAATTTAGTTTTATGTCAATTCATCTCAATCTATCAAGATATACCCGCTATCGTTGAACTTGAATTATTACACGAAAGACGAAAACAAAGTCTAAAAAGCTAATCTTAATACAAAGGTTACTAAAGAGGTACAGGCCTAAATTACATTGTACTACATGACTGAATATTTGTTTCGAAGAAATCGTGGGCGTTACGTTATGTTACGAGCAAAAATATTTCAACAAACTAATTGGTATACAAGCATATGATTTTCATAATTTATTACCTTCCACAAACAATTTATTTTTCTTACAATATTTACGGGTATGGAACATACTATTTACATAGTATTCTTTGTAACAATAAAGTTCGTAATTCATAAACAAAATCATTACAAATGATCGTACTTTCCACGAATTTGAAGGCCAGATACGTATCAAATTAAGAACAGGACGCAAGTTCAGGGGAAGTTGATTATTAACTTGATTGTTTAAATTACATAAATTGAAACATCTCTTACTGGAGATCCTTATTAAAATCTTGTCTGTTGGCTTGTAAAAACTATATTTTGAAGATGAACAAAATAGAATCAAAGAAATTTTACCCAAAATTACTTATGTATTTTCATGTAAGAATAAAGTAGCAAACGAACATGCAGTCTACTTGATGGTAAGTGGTTACTGCCGCCCATGTACATCTGTAAGCAACTTCATATAGAACAAGGATTCTACCTAAAGCCACTCACAGATGCGATTCCGAGGACTAAAATGGTCGCCTCATAAATAAGAGAGTCGTTTTTATCTTACTGTAGTTTTATTTTACTAAAGTAAGATCTCAATACATGCTTATACCTTAAGTTATTACCGTGATAATTAGCTAAAGATGAATTCACCTGCATACGGTACAAAAAATAACGTAGAGTATGAAAAGAACTAAAAATATACCCCGGTTATGTAGCTTACAAATCTTAGTTACGCTTTTTTATTTTAAAACGTTAAAATGGAGCAAAGCTTGGAGTATCATCTTGTCACTGACCCGCTGGAGCGTGACCTGGCGGCGCACGGTTGTAAAACTGATGGTTGTTAACTAAAATTAAAATGTTACTTTTTGTATTCAAACTTGGATGTAAAAATTTGCTAGTTTTACCCGAATGCGTCAGAATGAGGGTAATGTTTTTCGGGCGTATGTATGCATGTTTGTACGGATGTATGTCCATTTCTTTGGCACGCGTTACAGCCCAAACGGCTTGTCGGATTATGACGTATGACATATCATTAGAATCATCTCAGTTTGTAGAGTGATATAGGCTATATAATTTTTAAAAATGGCGCTCGGAAATAGAGGAAAGAAGGGGGGGACGATTTTTTACTATTACGACAATATGGGTATCAAATGAAAGCTAGTAAATAGACCAATCTAAAAATATATGTATTATAATACTTTTACTTGACTACTTTGACAAAATCTAAAAAAAACCTAAATTAAGTATATATCATTATAAACAATAAATTCCCTCTAAAATAATTTGCAAAATCAATCACGAAAACTTTTTAATCGATTAGTCAAAGCCCGCATTATATTAAACATAATAATAAATGAACACTTTTTAGGAGTCTGAACCAAAGTAGTAAACTAAACGTATTACTGTATTTATAATATTAATGTATTACTGTATATATAATATACATTTACTAGCTTTGATTTAATACTGATGTATAAAAAATAGTCCCTTGCCTCCCTATTTTTTACTCGCTGACGCCATATTTTAAAAATATATAGCCTCTCTCACAATTGAGATGAATCCAACGACACATCATATGTCAAAACCCCTAAAACCGTTAGGGCGGTAAAACCTACCAAAGAAATGAACATACATACTCTCAAAAAAACATGACTATGGTTTATGATTCCACATACATATATTTTACCGTAGCACCGTAGAGCTGCTACGCGACGCTACGCTTCTGGGATTTTCGAAATTTATTGCCGAAAATTCCTTAAAATATCGTATTTTACACGCTCATTATTATGTTCACTTGAGACTATTTAACAATGTAATCAAATCTTAGAAGTAATTTGTAACCTACCTGTTCATATCCTATAACTATTTAGTAATAAAATAATGTATGACTTGAGTAATGTATTATAATCAAATATTATCGCAGAAATGATATATTTTAAGATGTAACAGATATATCTGTACAGGGACATCTGTAAAAAAATTAAACCACGTATCGTGTGTCCGTTAAATTGGACTTAATCACATCAGAATCAGATAAATCGGCTAAATAAGTCCAATGGATTGGACTTGGTAACTAAAATGTGCTGACGGTGGATAACAATGTAAAAAGTGTATTTTTTATCAATGTATTTTATTTTAATTTACATAAATATTGGTTTAAGTGACAGGGTATTATAACATGATGTACAACTGACACAAATATGTAAATTGACAGGACAATATTTGGTACGAGAATCCGTCATCAATCATTTAAATGCTTAATTATGCAATTTTCATCGTTTTATTTGTAAACGTATAAAGTAAAACAATTGTTTTGAATGGCATCGTTCAGAAAGTGCTGTTCGCAGCACATTGCGACTTGTTTTAAAATTGTCCGTCTTGACACACTTAACAGAGTACGCTTGAGTGGTCTATTATACAAAATAGCGTACTAAATCTTTCACCAAAAAAATTAATCTCTATCATAGTTTTAGATGTTTTTCGGAATGTAGTTATTATTTTTAAACACCTTTTTAATTTTATCTCGTTAATTTTTTTGTCTCTGTAACGTAATGTGTAACGTTAACTCTGTAATAATATTGTTTTTATACAGTAAATAGAATAAACTGACCAATATAATAAATCGATATTACATATATTATCTATTAACATATAAATTAACTATATAAAGGACTTTTTGACTATATAAAGGACTGAAACTATTCTTTCGTTTATTTCCGGAGACATAGATGAAATGCTACTTGAACAATCCTCAGGTAAAGAACCGTACCGTTAATGCTCTTATATATATATATACTTGATTATCCAGTATTATTGTATATTGTATTTTGGGATAACACTAAACCTACAATACCAGAGTAGTTTACAAGAAATGTATACCAAGTAATACTTTATTACACTTTACAACTTGATTAAAAAAATGTTTGTGGATAGAAATACAGGATCGATATATATAA
>DWNE01007578.1:0-12141 GCA_018249875.1 Cecropterus toxeus | reverse complement strand
GTGGTGCGGTGGTACTTCCCCGGTCGAACTACATTAGGTCTTTCATCTGGAAAACATCTGACATGTTGAAATCGTCGGAGTTGAAACACGACAGATTTTTACCATTTATAAAGGCAGAACCTTTTATGGCTCAACTCTTATCTCTCCACTGCCCTACCTTTGTGCCCTCTACCTTTGTGCAGTTAAGCACAACTTTTTGCCAAAATAACCAAAATAATTAAATCACATGGTGCTATGATTAAAAAAAACAGCAATCAGTAAAAAAGCAGTTCACATACCCTTATATCGAATTAAAAAGATTTTATTTATGTCCGTGCCTCCCGCTCAGAAGAAGCTCATAATATTCACATTTTTGCGATCACAAAGGGAATCGCCGCCAAAAGGTGGTAATTAGTGACAGGTGCTCTATAGCGTATAAATTCAACATTTTCTTACATTTTTTCGCTCCCACTTGAAATCGACAAAAAACCTTTTGTAAAGTTTATCCCAACACCCTTTGTCAATGTCATATTCGCTACCATTTTCGTCTAGAACACAATGTATGGTGACATGAGAAGTAAAATATGTTTGTCACGATGACCTTAACAAATTTGGAAGATTTCTCCAATAGTATATTTTGTTTCTGGTAATCTACCTTCGTATTTTTTGCTCTTTTAAGGCGTCTTATAGTCTACGGGGTAAATTCGCATTTTTTGTGAAATAATTTAATGAACCGTTCTTTGTTATTTGAGGCGTTTTGAACGAAATATATTGTGTAAATTTCATAACATGTGCGGATGACAGCAAGGATCGTGGAGTGTTTTTTTATTGAACTTTCTTGTGGATACCATGATTTTTTATTCTTGATTTTTTATATGTTTTTTACATGAACAATACAAACGAAGGTGTTATATTATTTCTATATACCTATTGCTGCTATTTTTATAATAATGAAACAAATATAAGGTATATTTATGTTTTGCACCTAAGTATATAAATTATATTGTAATAAGTGTTTCTTTAATAAAGATCTAAAGTAGTAAAGATCTGTATGCCGTTAGTTTTTTTAAAAGGTGAACCTCATTTTTTCTCACTATTAATTATACTACATCAAAACATCTTTAAAACATTAAAACAAAGAACCCGACTGCTTCAAACGAATTTTTTATTCATAATGATATATGTATATTTAATTTAACATTTTTGGAGTTTTATCGAAATAGTCAAGTAAAAGTATTGTTATATTTATATATTTAGATTGGTCTATTTACTACTTTTCATTTCATACCCATGTTGCCGTAATAGTAAAAAAAATTGTCCTTCCCTCCCCTTTTTGCTGTATTTCCAGACGCCATTTGTAAAAATACATTAGAAACCGATGCCACTTTGCCAACTAAGACGATTCTAATAATATGCCACACGTAACAATCCGTCAATCCGTTTGGATTGTAGCCGAGACATGGACTTACATACAAACAAACATACATACGCTCGAAAAACATTACGCTCCTTTTGGCGAACTCGGGTAATAAGTCGGGTAATAAGTAAGATGCCCTTCATTAACTCAAATTTCTACAATGTAAAAAATGCATTAGAGCAGCACAACCGCTACATGTATTTTAGTGTATTTTTCTTACGTATATGTCAAATGCTGCTAAGTTCTTGTTAGTACGGAAAGGTAAGGAAAACGAGACATTTACATAAGGAATTACAATGTAGTATTAATTGCAATGTATATATATTGCCACTCTTATACTTAGGTAAGATTCAAAACCTATTTGCAGTTTTTTGTAGAAATGCATTTACCTTTTACCGTCTAGAGGTGAAATATCAAGGAAGCCTTTATTAGAGGCTGCCTACATCATAAAAATGAACTCGTTTAAATTTAGTTCTAAATACATTAGTTTAAGCTTTGCGAAGACAAGCCTAAAGTGATTATCATTTCACTTTTATATACATACGCATACAGATTAAACCAATGATTATTCAACAAGCAGAGAGCTCTTCTGCTGCCTTAAGTTATTAAAAACAAAATTCATAATGGATAAATAACATTCAACAAACAATATTACATAAATGAATACTTAAACTCTATCACATTGACTCACTTTCGTAACGTAATAATCGCATTAATCTATAACAGTATTTTTATCAACAATCAACTGCATCCCACGTACGATAAAGTGGATTAAACAAGTAGGCTCTACGCCTCTTCAAATATAGAAAACAAGATTGTAAGCGAGCGACGAAAAATCGTAATTTTATGTTGATAGGGTGACAATAAGTTATAGCGTAATAGGGTAAAATAGAACCTTTAGTATTTATGTTGGTGTCACGCGTGGCGGAGCGGTCGCCATACCGGTCTGACAGCGGGTCCCGTGTTCGATCCTCGGTCAGACAGAAATGTGAATGATTAGTTTAGATTTCTGTTCTTGGTCTGGGTGTTTGTGTATTCGACTTTGTGTGTCCGTAGCACCCACGACACAGGAGAAAATCCTATTTTGGGGCTATAAGTGTAGAAAGCGTTTATGTATTTTATGTAAAGTCACTAAAGTAGTAAAGTAATTATGTCGGTGTAAGTTGCTCCTTAATGTCAGATGTACTAACCGACAGTACCAATATATGCAAGTATTTATCTCCCATAAATTTCCCTTATTCTCTTTTAACACATGAGGTTATCTGAAAATCTCAAAATTATTATTTGTTTCGTTTATAATCTGTGTATTAGCTGCTTATAAAATTTATGTATTTATATGTCTTCTGGTATATTCTATTTGTTTCTTAAATATAAATGTGTTATTTTCGATATGAAGTAGTGAAAAAAGATTTAAATAATTAAAACGAACTAGACATGGGGTACTTAAAATTAATCTGCCACTAGAGTATTTAGTAACATTTTGTTACTAAAGCTTAAGTTGTGATATCGGCAGTAAAGAAATACAACTCAATATCATGGGACCTGTTACATACTTAAATGTATCAATCCATATTTGTACTTATATACAAAAATGAGATGGTATATCTTTTGTTATGTGTTCAATACCGCAAGAACCACTAGTTCGATTCACTTGAAATTTTACATTGCAAAATAAATATTCATTTAACTGGTCAGTCTATAGGATACTGTTGATTTCGATAGTTTTCGCTATTTAAAGATGGCGACTGCTGATGGCGATTTTAGTGACGTCTCTACACAAAGGGTGTAGAGACGTTTTTGACTTTTATATTTATATTTTAAATAAAAAATAACAACTTTTGATAGCGTATAATTTTGTATCCTTTATCACTTTTCATGTAACTCCAACGGTTAGCGAGTAATGCCTATTTTTTACTATTTCATATTTCAGTTAGTTCTGCGTTAATACTGGTCTCAAATCATAAAAAAATATCTAGATCAAGAAAAACATTGGTCACCCTACTCGTAACTAATTTCCTATAAAAATGCCGTACGGATTCGGAGCACGACGCTTTGTAGCGTCATGTTAATGTTCTCGGCTGTTTTGTTGATTTCTATAAAATATTATAAATGAGACGGCTACCACTAAGAGAATGACCAAATATTATTCCTGCTGGTAGGGCACCACGAAAGTGCCGTGGATTTAAAATATGATATTATTAAGGCGATGTTCTTAGCTACAGGGAAATAAAACAGTCAATATTTTTTACGCATATGTTTGTGATACAAAGGAATAAGGATATGTATGTATATACTAATATTATAAATGTGATGCATGTTTGTTTGCTACTTGGCATGGCTTTCACGCCAATACTACTCAATTATTATGAAACTTTGTAAACATACTTTTAGAGGTATAAGAAAAAACATAGGATTACTTTTTAATACATGTTTAAAAATATATATATTTTAGAAGACAGGATATTTTGTCATTTTTTTTTAATTAAGCAACTTATTGACTTTTACTTTAGCTTTTGTATAATTTGATTTTTTTTAAAGTTCATGTTCTTTCGTTTCGACACTTAAAAGCAACACTAAAACTATTTAATTTTTTGAGATTAAGTGCAACTTTATTAATATGTATATATAGGAAGAGATCATAATCGAGAACTAAAATTTACATATTTTATTATACTTGATTGTAAATATAATTGTTTGTCGGTTATATGCAACTGATTATAACTTAGTTTATATGTAATTAAACCTTATTACTTTCAATTACCTGAACATCAAGAATATAGAGTAAGTCAAATATAGTTTAAATCTAAACCATAGCCTAATTAAAGACTGTGACAAAAAACTACTTTCTCTTTTAATATTACTTTTAATTTAAACAAGTATTCACTGATACAACGACCGGCTTTTTCGGTCGCTATTTTTCTTATAAAACAATTATTATATTAATTTATTCAGATCTGTTTTCGTGGTGCCATGCACCTTACGCAATATGAATCCAGAAAAGTGGAATATTCTTTATATTTTATTCACGGTTGGGGCTCAACAGGTAAGCATGAATAAATTCCCCGTCCGATGACAAAGCCGCTCACAGCCGGACTATGTTTTTCATAAAGTGTCGGTCCTGTTAAACATTTTTTATTTGACCATTTGCTACCAACTGCGTTATATGAAAAATGGATCGTAACATCGTACCCTTTTCTCGTGTGTGTGTTTTTTTCTGAATAAATCATGTCATTAAAATTTAATAGTCACTGTAAGGCAAGCGGGGTTAGTTAGGTCTTTTGTTGGCCCGAGATTTGGAGGATCCTTTCAGTTGATTGTTACTATTTAAGGCCATTGTACCCTTTTGATGGTTAACTCGAGTAAATGCCGACTTAATTTCATTAATCGACCGCTTTGTACGAATTAAGATTTAATTGAGTCAAGCTGACTTTTGTAGGCTTTGTTGGTCGAACGCCTTTCAGATAATAATGCGAGGAATGTCAACTATTCTCAAAGGTGTCTTAATGATGAACACATGTTTTTTGGACCTCGCGTGCTTCGCTCCGTTTCTTTTTGTTTACTTTCGATGAAATGATGAGCGAGAAAATACAAAAGGCTATGTGATCTGTTTTTTAAGATATAAATTATATTAATATTAATCTTAAAGCATACATTGCCTAAAATAAAATTTCTTATATCTACGAGACCTTTTTACCTACTTGCTTTTATAGATAAAACAATTTAGGCGCACACAAATAATAAACGGCGTTATTCCGTCGTGAATAGGCACATAAATCTGGTATTGAATCATTAATCTGCATTCTGGGCCATTAGTTACCATTTCAGAGCTGTCATCGAATCTAAGTCGAGACAAATCGATAAACGATCAAGCGGATGCAACAATAAACATGCATCTAGGTTTTTGTTGTATCTTGAGATCGGCGAATGTAAAGATTCGGTCGGTATCGGTGTAGCGGCGGGGCGCGGTCGCCGCGGGCGCTGTGAGCGGGACGCGCGGGCAAGGGCAGAGGTCACGCGAGTGCGCTGTGTAGGGATGGTTGTCGACAATATCGATGTTTTAATTGTTTTTTTTTTATAAGATTATTGTAGACTAGTAATACAAATCGATTGATGTCTAATAATTCGACGTAGCCAGCGTGATAGGCTATGGCCTGAAACTGTCTAAATTTGAGAGGATACCCGTGCCCAGCAGTAGAATAATAATGGGTTGACGCAAATACAAGTCTGGAATGCACTAAATTTAAGCATGCTAGAACTTGCTGCTATACAAGTTAGCGTAATAAGTTGTTCATATAAATCTATTTTCTAATGTATGTTTTTAATGCGTTTGAATATATAATTTACATGTGCATGGAGCGGTCATCAAAGTGCTGCAAATGAAAGGCACGGATAGTGGTAAAGCAGGCAGAGATTACGCGAGAGGTTGAATAGGAGTAACTATTGAAAACATCGAAATATAGCATACACAGTGTTATTTTTTATAAAACGATTATTTTAAATATGAAATACATAGTGTACATCTTTCAAATTAAAAAAAAAAAACAATGTTTACATATACGTTAGCATACTAGGTTCAACAACAGTAAGTGCGATTCCTCGAATATGTACAAAATTTCAAACTTTACGCAAAGTGAGTTATAGCCACAGTTTGCAAGGTTATTTTAACGACAACTAAGAAATGTAATATAATCTACCAAAGTAAACATAAGATAAATTGATGCGCGTTTATCTGTAGATTCTCCAAGTGTCCTACAATCAAGCTTCAAGCATATGTATAAAGTACTATCAATATTAGACGATGTATCGACATCGACAATTTTGAGTTCACATCACTATCACTTCACTACATACCACACCTTACTTTAGCTGTACATAATCATGGCGAAAATGTAATTTTAAATCATCTAGTCATATGAGGAAAATAACAGATTCATTGCCCGAGCAATAGGTAGGTTCTATGGGATGATACAAGTAACATTTTTTGCTTAGCAATATAATGAATGGTTCCATATTTAGAAAACCATATTGATGTATAACTTTTTAGCTGTACCGCAAGTATTTATTATTGTAACAATCCTTTTATGGCTTAATCTCATTAATATCTGAAATGGTAATCTTTGCAATATACAAAAAATGTAAAAATAATATAACCGTAACCATTGATAAAATGTGAAATATGATGAGATAAATTGTAGTTTTAGTGTTATGTTAGATACCAAAATGCTATCATGTTTAAATGTAATAAATGGCGTAGAGCTTCAATTTCGTTCAAATCGTTCGTCCGATTCTTTTGTATCGTTCAATTCTTTAAATTGGGTTCGTAATAGAAGTTGTATGACTTTACTCTAAAATCTTTAACATGGAGCATGTTAAAGGTTTTAGAGCAAATTCTTCCTTTCAGTAAAATTTAAGTAAGAGGTTCGATGCAGCATATTATTTGATCGGATTTAACTAGCAAACTGGACTGCATATTCCAGTTGGTATATTACATATGGTAAATGGTTGCTGTCGACTATCTATAATTATCTATATCACTTATTGCTATCTCTTAACAATGTCAGCGGTTTTTTAAAACTCCGTTAGGGGTAGCTTCCCTTTATTTCCCACCTTTAGTGAGTCCATTCTGCAATCTACGAGAGGTAATTTACTAAAGAAGTTATAAGTGAATGAATATCAATTAAATGTCTTAATATTAGTTGAATGTCCTAACTTCCACTTCTGTCACATAAAAAACATAGAAGGGGAACCTTAACATTTATCTAGAAGATAGACTTGAATCTATTGACACATTAATAGCGTCATAGACATCCCAGAATATAGGGATATATCCTTTAGAGGCTGCGACTTCCTAGACAAAGTAAATAAATAGACACCCAATGTCTCAATGAAATTTTTGATAAAACAGTCAGTATTATGCATAAAGTCTCGTATTTTTTTATAATATCATACTTCTCAAAGCCAAAATCGGTATACAGTCTAATCAAGTCAGCTTGCCACTCTAATTACGCACATATTTAGCAGTGGGTAGTTTTTTTTATCACATTGTAGTAGCAACTGAGCGTGTAGTCTACAAGATGCTAAGTGGTCACTACCGCCTATGGATATGTGTAAGCAACTTCATATAGAACAGGGGTTCTATTTGAAGTCAATCATATCGAAAAGTGTTAAAACGAGCTTTAATGCTATGATACTACCTATTTATTTCTATATTACTACAAAAATATAACGACTACTAAATACCAAATTGCTATATATTCATACTTGTATGAAAACATTTTCCAAGTAGCTTAAGTAATCTTAAATACAAAAGTGGTTTCAAACAGAAAAACAAGCAACTTTATTACGATTTTTAACTATTTTTACGTTGTTTTTTTTTTCAATACAATCAATGCAATTTTAATAAATTAAATTTATCACTTATGCTACGTGTCAGTATATTAGCAGTCTACTATTACTGATTCCGTGTTCGAAATAGACCTACATCGAAGTCTTATTCCACGGTGTAAAGTTTCGATGCATCAATGGGCAGAATAAGAACAAAAGTGAGATGCAATCGCCTGACGTTGAAACGATCGACAGATGAGGCTTGTATGCAAATGTCCGGACGGAAACAATGAGATATCCTGCGTATCGATAATCATTCCGATTGTGCTGTGTTATACATGTGTGCTGTATATAACAGGTGTTTTAATATGCTTATATAAATAATATATATTTTCAAGTCAATGGTATTGGGTCGATAACACACACGTATATATATAACGATTTCTACACTCATAGCCCCCATAGACTTTTCCTGTGTCGTGGGTGCCATGGACACACACAAAGACGAATACACAAACACCCAGATCCAGAACAGACATATAAATGCATCATTCAAGTGTATGTCTGGCCGGGGATCGAACCCGGAACCCATTGCGTGTCAGACCGGTATGGTGACCGATCCGCGGCGCGGGTCGTCGGTCGTATGTGGTTTTCACCTTTAGCTTATTACATAATACGGATTATTAAAGGTGTTTTTGTAATATTATTAATTATCTATTAAGGAAAATTGAACTCCCGTTTGTATTATTGGTAATTTCTTTGTTTTCATGGTTACATCTTAACAGAAGTCGATGGAACTAACCTATGTACATATGCAAAGGTGAATTATATATAGGTACATCTTATTGGGTATACAAAAAAATTATACAAATTTGATAACTGATATAAAAGTGTAATCAGATTACAGTTTTGTAAATGTAAAAGGGGAACAGGTTCGATCCACAGGCTGTTTTAGAACATTAAACACTTTTTATAAGTATTTAAATTGAGTCGCTACAGCCATTTAGATGTATTCCTCTCCGGGAATTGATCTTGGTACTCTCAATATATACCTGCATTCCCGTAGATATTTAATTTGCAATATTAATAAAATTTTTGCGGTGCATGCAATTACACAACAATTTATTACTATCTACTAAAAAGTTTACATATTTGACATTACCCACCGCACCAACAATATCACCAAGTGAATTTTTACTTTTACTACGCCGGTGCAAAAGGAGCATGATGGCCGAGCCGGCTCGGAGTTACAGGGCAGGAGGGCGATAAATTCCAATCAGGGCGAAGCGATGCGCAGGGCACTAGGTCGGCCCGCCGGTTAAGGCTCCGCCGTTAAACTAAAATTCCACGAATTTTCCTTATACCTAACTAGCTGTGCTACGCAGTTTCACCTGCGTTTATTAGAGAACAATCTATTTAAAACAAACAAAGATAGCGTGATATAGCCTAAAGCCTTCCTTGATAAATTTACTATTCAACAAAAAAATATTTTTTCAATTCGAACCAATAGTTCCTATAGACATAAAGCTGTCCTATTTGGTTCATACCGGCTGACTTAAATAGGTATGTGGAGAACATCTTACTCCTCAGGAGTGGCAACGCAACTAATTGACAACAGCTGTCCTGTCCTATTTTGTGGATACCGGCTGAACATCTTAGTTCTGCAGAGTGGCAACTCAACTAATTGACAACAGCAATATCTGCTTAATAACTGCTGTGTTTTCCGCATCTGTGTTTATGTATAAAGATGAAGAGAGATATACGAGTAGATATTCAAGGTGTTCCAATCTAATCCTCAGGGATAGCAATGCAATCTGAGGGTAACCTCAGGTAAGCCAGCCAGGTAATATATCCTAGGGTTGATTACAGATGTCCATGTGCGTCAGAAGCCACTTGCTCTTAATTGAACCCCTTTGTTCTATATGGAATTACTACTATATTACGGCACATAACACCATACCTTTTCCCTGTAGATAATATATATAAGTATGTTAGTTTACCTTTGCAGCATGAACATGAAGGAACATGATAACTTTAAGGGACTTAATATATTGACCTACAACTAAAATAAATAAATTGTATTTAAATGACAATAGTTATTTATGATTTCGACAATTAAAAATAGGTAACTATTATAAATTTTATTCTTTTGAATATGTTATTAACTTTACTTACTATTTAATTCAGATTTATATAACATATGCAACGGGTTAAATATTTTTGATCAACTTGGCCTTAAGTATTTAAAAAGTAATGCTCGTATGGACTGAGAATTCATGTTACACGTGTTCAAAGTGGAGGTCTGAACCACTATGACATGTTTGCACATAGCGTAAGCCTTTGATTTGCAATATTGAATTTTAGAGGAAATCTATATTTTGTAACACTTATAATTACCCAATCGAAAATCACTTATTCTATTCTTTCATCAACCCATTAATTGTCCCACTGCTGGGCACAGGTCTTCTCTCACAATGAGAGAGTTTTAGGCCATAGTCCGCGCTGGCCAAGTGCGAGTTGGTAGATCTCCTTTAAGAACTCTTTTTTTTCTAGAGAACTCTCAGATGTGTAGGTTTCCTCACGACGTTTTCCTTCGCCGTAAAGCAGTGATAATTAAATCTAATACGCACATTATTTAAGACAAATCACTGGTGCGTGCCTGGGATTCGAACCTCGGACCCTCGATTGAGAGCCCAAGTTTCAACCATTAGGCTATCACTGATCATTATATTATGAGTGTTGTTTGTGTGCGTGCTATGTATACATACATGACGGATACGTAAACATCCAGACACGTAACGGGAATCTAAAATATATTCACTTACCAACAGGTGGGCTGCTTGCTCGTTTGCTATTTCATATTTATAAAAAAAAAAAAAAATATAATGACAATATGGCCACAACATAATTTAATGAAGATTGTTAATTATGTAGGTACATAAGTACAATTAACACAACAGGGATTTTAGTTGTTTAATTATACTACTAAGCTTAGTCATCTATTACAATATAATTAACACTATTGTCATAGTTAACTCACAAATTGCGAAGAACTCACTTCTTCAAAACAAACTTTCATTAAGTAAGTTTCTTCTGACTGTTTTAAAGTTGAGTCAGAACAATATTGTAAGTTTCTTTAATCTATTTATTTGATTTAAATTAAACATACCTATTTGGATTCCAAAAACAGCGTGACAAGGTTTCGAATTCCATCATTCAGAACGGAACTTTGGAATTTCTGGTACCATAAAATTATTAAAAAAAAATGTTATAGAAAATTAAGCTCTTATTATGCTCCCAAGTTCTAAATTATGCCAACATATACGACACTTAAGTGATAAAAAATCGAATACTTATCACGACGCATACAGGTTTCAAATTTGCCAGTACCTTTGAGTATTTGAGTTGGCCATCGGAACAATAAAGTACGATGGGAGTTTACCATTCTAATCGCCGAGAAACGTGAAAAAATCCACCCACAATGCGCGTGCGACCGACGCGGATCAAAAAAAGAATTGATTATTTTTATCCTATCTATATAGAGTTGTTTATAACGATATAAAATTATGTTGTTTTTTTTTAATATTATATATTATTCGGGAGCAGGAAATGTCTCTTTTCTTCTTCATAAAAATCTGAACATGATTAGGATTGAGATCAGTATTACTATTGTTATTGTTGTTGCTTATGATAACAGGGAAATAAAAATAAGAAATGAAAAGTATCTAACAGAAGATATTATTTGTTTTTGAAAAACATTCTTATATATAAGAATATACGTTTTTATTAAATAAATTTATTTGTTGTTCTTCTGTATAGGTACAAATTTTGCAGGAGTACTTTTGTCTACCTTATCGATCTATGTACATCCACATTTGTATTTTTGGATTTGTAACTGTAATAAAAATATTTCAATTCAAATAATTTGCAAAGAGGTTGCAATAAAGAAAAACTTGAAATATCATTAAAGTCCGTTATAGTAAAAATATTTTTAGCCTTGACTTGACACTGCATTCTACAGCAATAGAAAAAAGAACTCTCTAAGTAAGAGAAGTAGGCCCAAAAAAGGTCACTAAACCATGACTACTATAAGGTAAAGGAAAGAAAGAAAGTATTTACTGCTAATGAAAACAAAGAGCTCTACCAATCTAATGTCGTGTGCTCTTAAAAACATTTTTTTTTCAATCTCGCATATAAAAAATACTGCTTCGCTTATTAAAATACGACTTGGATGAAGAATAATAAACTCTTTTCTTAAACATATAATTTTGTGGGTATTCTTTCAAACCAAATAATACACATTTTACGTCATTCAAAAAAGTAACCTTTCTACACTCACTCATACTTTCTACACTCATAGCCCCACACTAGGATTTTCTCCTGTGTCGTGGGTGCCATGGACACACGAACACGAATACACA
>DWNE01007577.1:0-12141 GCA_018249875.1 Cecropterus toxeus | reverse complement strand
CACCGACTTCCATGCCACAAAAAAGTAAAAAATAATTTAAATACATAGTGGTTTAGTACATAATCAGTACATAGTACTTAGTTCTGAAGTCGGCGCTCATGTACTCGTAGAACATAGGTTCGTCAACATGATTTAGCAAAGTGTGTTGAGCGCCGACTTCGGGACTATGTACTATGTACTGATTATGTACTAAACCACTATGTTTTTAAATTATTTTTTACTTTTTTGTGGCATGGAAGTCGGTGATATATATTTTTTTTATTATTTTCTCATTTCACTAGGAAGTATTCTTTACATAACTTATATGTTGTTCAAACTACTTCGGAGATTATTTTAATTACAGTAGCTGACAGCATTTTTTTATATTTTCCTATTAATTACCAACACAACACAAGGATAGGCTTTTGGTTTTGCTGGAATGTAAATTAAGAGAATTGGAAATTACTATCCTGATTATCATAATTATATCTAAGTGTGATATAAAGCAAGGATGTCCGTACGTACCTAATTCCTATTCCGATTTGTAATGAGAACACGAAATTATGTGACTTTAATTATACGACAACAAGTGAAATGCGTGAATGATATATACTGACAATAAACTTAATACCCAATTTATTCTTAATACGCTACAATTGAGTTGGTCTCGAATACCAATGAAATAATACATCCCGCATGAAAATAACGGACG
Source organism: Cecropterus toxeus (assembly GCA_018249875.1). Taxonomy (NCBI): domain Eukaryota; kingdom Metazoa; phylum Arthropoda; class Insecta; order Lepidoptera; family Hesperiidae; genus Cecropterus; species Cecropterus toxeus. The sequence goes on along the minus strand of DWNE01007577.1, from coordinate 11,450 downwards.
TAACATTTATACAAACGAAAACCGATCTATATTTAGATTCTTACAAATTTCATACATAGGAATCGCATTAAATAAACCCAAACCAAAATATATCGAGTTCTGAACAATGGTAACAAAAAATGTCCTCGACCGCTTTGGCCCCGAAACAAGGCGTAAAATATGCAGGGGAGGTTTAATGGAGGGAGGGCAATGACGTCATCACTTCGATCCGCCGGCAGTCTGCCGCCGAAACCTCCGTCCAGTTCCATACAGCCTTCTTAATCAATCGGACTGAGTCACTGGCTGAATGAACGTAAACTTTTTCCAATTTAAAAAAAAATGATGTAAAGTTGGCGCTACTTTTGACAGTTGTTTAAATCCCGTACAAATCAATGGAATTGAGTTTGGTAGATAGTTTTCATTGTTTTTTATTATCCTGACACTGTGGTGTGTGGCTAAGGTGAGCTTGTATAGCGCGTTGTGTATAATGTAAGTAGCTTTAGTGTTCGTATTGTATTTTTATTTTCATAACGGTACATCTTTTAGTAAATTAGAATAGTGAGTCAGTAGGCATTCTTTTCTTTCATAATAGCTGCATTTTTATGTAAGTTTAACTTTTTACGTAGGAATTAATTTTGTTGATTTTTTTTGTTGTAAATATCAATTATACTTTGACATGGAAAGCTACAACATTATATGTTTACTTAGAACATATTCACTATCTCATTTAGAAAAATATTGTTTTATATAAAAGGATACTAAATTTGTTAACTATTTATTTTTTTAATTTATTATTCAAATTTAATGCATGCTATAATTATTATGTAAAAAATGTAAATTATTGTATATTACGCGTATATGATTTCAGATATAATTTGTTGCGTCAATGAGAGCATGTTTGTCTGATTGTATGTTTGTGTGTGTTCCGCCTTGCATGCAGTTGGCACCACCCTACGCCTGCGACAAATGACAAACTACAAACCTTTGGTAAGATATCTGTTTGTTTGTTGGATTTTTATGGTCATGGTGCCGTATTTATTTTATTACACGTACCTAATACCTATGAGTTGATATGTTTAAAAGCACTGTACGCTAAATCAAAATGTCAACACTCGATACATTTTTATATACAAATACCTCTTTAAGCCGACGTGTGGCTCAGAACAATGCTTTAATATCACTTTTAAAAACTACATGGGGAAACTTGTAGTCATTTATTGACTTATAAGAAATGAGTAGGTATGTATTTTTTTATCTCCCATTAATTATTTTTAAATCATTTAAGAATGGTGCAAATGTATAGAACCACAACAATTCACGAAAACTATCTTCGCACATGTTCTTTCGCAGGTGGAAGGTATATAATATATAGTTAATATACATTTTACAGTGCATATTATATAATAATAATAATAAAATTCATTTATTGCCACACAAAATTAAAATACACAAAAAATATTAAAAAAAAATCTTACTCTTTCTTACTTGACTCGGTACTTAAACTGATGACACAGGACGCAACCGAATCATTCGACTCATTATGATAAGAAGAGAGCTACATATATTACATGCATAAGTAGCAAAGGCCGTACACACATTCCGTAATTTTCTTAAAATTAATTGTTTCGAGCCTCCGAAGATCTAGAGCTTGTAACAAAAATATAAAACGGAAGCTAATTAAGTTGGAGTCGGTGGCGTACTGCCAACCGCTTTCGCAAGGGTCAGTAAGGACTACTTTGGAATGCTTCGTGTGCCTGCAGTTGTACTTGCTTCTAACAAAAGCGACTGTTTTACTGAAAAATTAACGCACAATGCCCTTTTAACTAATCCGCTTTTTATGTACTAATTTTTGCCTTACATGTTTGCATGATGTTTATATGTGAGTACTTATATATTTATTATTGTAGTTTTTATAATTTATGTCTATACATGCATATATTGCCCTTGTCAATATGAAGCAATTAGTAAAGTATCCAGACTAAACGTCGAAACAGCTTCTACGTACAACCAAACAAGTAGTGATCTATAAATCGTTATAATACGAATATATATTATTCTGGTGATTGAAATGCGATGCCACCTGGTTTTGAGCAATTGGATATTGAAAGTCTTATGAATCAACGTACGTATGTCTACACACTTTTCTCCTTATTATTTATATGTCGCATCTTACAAAACATAGGTCTGAGCAACAAGTGACGAGGACTTTAAACCGGTTGTTTTTGTCTTCAGACCTTTCTTTCTATTTTATTCTTTAATCGCGTTATGTATCATAAACACTACGAGGTCCAAAAAATATATTTCATATAAAAATACACTTATTTGACTTAGAATAATAAAACTTTATTGCAAAAAATATTGGTCGTTATTTTACATTATATTACTTACCTTTTCTGTTAATTGAACGGACTATTACGAAAAGAAGGTAATTGGTTGGTAATTGACGCGTTAATTTGTTAGGTTAAGTTACCAAAAATTCATTGTTACTTCTTTAGTGTTTCTGCTAAAGTGTACGTAATAACACCGCAAGATCTTTAGTTAAATTTACTAGATGTCACGTTTATAAGATTTTATATAGCGAGACAGGCCTTTAAAATATCCATAATTTGTCCGCATGAAAGCACCAACTATTTTGAAGCATATATTCTCTTCCGAAGTGTTAAAAACAAAAAATATGCGGACAAAGAAACAGGAATTTTAAAGACTTTCCTCGTGAAATCTACATGTAGTTAGCAATGCTCTTGTCCAAATAAATTTGATTGGCTATGACGTTACAGGGGTCGGCGGATTCGAACTACTCACAGCCGTCTTCGGAGCTGTCTCTCGACGAAGACAAGGAGGCTCTGCGCCGCGAGAAGGAAGCGCAGGCTCTCGCACAGTTGGATAAGGCACGGGTAAGGCAAAAAAATATCTTAAATACTAAAAAATACTGGGGAATTGGGGAAACCTAACTGGGGAATATATGAAATGTATTAAAGTTAGCAAACTCTTCTTAGTTGTATTGATGGATGAGTTTTACTAGTTGAAAAAGCTCCAGGAAATAGTTCAATACCCAAAAAAAATCTTGTAACTGCATAAAATAATTTTATATCGCTTTATAGATATGGTCCGGGGACAACTAACTGAGATTAGAGAACCTGTTTAAAAGTTTCGAACCATTGATAAACTAAATAATTTTAAACTATATTAAACCAACGGCTGTTAATCATTATAAACTGAAATATAACATATGGAAAAACACATAATTATCTTAAGTTTAGTTGATGGATGAAGTTCTTTCTATGCGAATTATTTTTCACTCATTATTTAAGTTTCCTCGTATAGAAAACTCTAACCAGCTAGCTACATAACATGAGATCATAATTCGATACCACCACTATAATTATAATAATCGTTTCTGGTTCAATTTCATTATATCATAAGCATGACCTGAAAATATTCTAAGATCGGGGTCAGACGTCTCTTCTTTATGTAACTACTCGAGCCTAAGCGTGAAATAGCACTTTATCGTGATCCTATGACCTATTTGTTATTCCGAAGATCATTATTACTTACATATTCGTACTTTGATTGGAGAAAAACCCTTTAATATGAAAATTTCTTTAGGATTGCGTTTTAGCCGTAAATCGCTGTCAGTATATGAGGTGATCCGTGTTTGAGACTATTTGCACCAACATTCCTAGATCATATATGTTTTATAGGTAATGTCCAAAGGTACATTTTTGGCCTAAGCCGAGACTGGTGCCGATTATTCGACTATGGCCACCACCTTGGACTGAAGATGCCGAAGCCGAATGTTTAAAACCGATAAGAAAATCAGTTCCAAATTGTCTGAAAGTGAATAATACACCACTTTGAAAAACGTAGGTATATGAACGGCAATTTTGATTATTTATAAACTACTTCTATACCTGATTGCAATTCCTTTGTAAGGTGTCAAAAATGTTAAAATAAGCAACTAGCAAAGCAAGCCCACTACGGGGTGTGCGCTCGCTTGTGCGCTTAATATCTCAATCATGGCAATCGTTGAAGTTTGTCGGCCAGTTCTGGCCGAAGCCGACGGTTTCACCGAGGTTGTATTTGGCCGAAGGTGGCCGAAGCCGAAGCTTCGATTAGTTAGTGTCCTAACTAATATTTATAGGTAATAGGATTTGCGGCTAAAAGAGGAACTTTAAGCCGCAAATCCTATTACCTTTAACCATTTTTTGTAAAATTATAATTATCTACGCATACAGTCCATCTGATAATAAAATTGTTGCTCTTGGACATATGTAATTAAATTTAAGTAAATTTAATTCTAAAATTCATCATAAATGCTTGACAGCCTCTCATAGATGGCTGGCCCTTCATATCGCCTGATTATTTTGTGATATAAATAATTAAATTAAATACGTATTTAAGGGTGGCAAACATTTAAATACTGGTATTTAATATCACAAAAATACGTGTTTTTCTTTACCATTTATGTAGCATTCTACGGATACCTTAGTGCCCGAGTCAGACTTGCACTTGGCCGGTTTTTAATAGCAAGCTTAATTAATTATATTAAATAACAAGTAATATAAATACGTTTCAGTCGAAACCAGTGGCGTTCGCGGTGCGGACCAATGTCGCGTACGATGGCACGCTCGACGACGACTCACCAGTGCACGGGAGCGCCATCTCCTTCAAAGTGCGGGATTTCCTTCACATCAAGGTACAAAACATTATTAGTAAGTTTTTAAGTAACTTTTTTCATATGGTCGTATAGGTTGTTTCAAAATTAACGCAAGATTTTTAGTTACAGATTGTAATTTTTTGATTGAATCATAAACAATATAGGATAGGGTTATTTATGGAATAACAAATAACAATGATTTTAAATAACCAAATAAAAAGGAATCTAATGTTGTTAAATTACACGATCTAATGGGCCAATTTTGATAATCGAAACGAGAGAGTACAAGACCTGGAAATGAGTCGCAGTAATTGAATTATTTCACGGGCTTTTACAATTATTTCATATTTCAATTAATAAGAGATTAGTTGAAAAATGATAGTTGGCGAAGTTTTCCAACTTGTAAAAATATTATTCCAACCAAATTTTGTAGGCAATTTACAAACTGCGATTGCTAAGCTTAAGATTATTTTTGTAAATATTGTTCAATAATGAAGACTTGTTGTTATATAATGTAAAGCTCATTTTTATTAACCCTAAACTGTCAGGTGTCGAAATGTTGTTTTTTAGGGTTGCCAACACTTTATTGCATAAATGACGCGTTAATTTCGGGACACCCTATAGTAGTGACTTAAACGACCATAACGTCCATCCGATGGTAAGTGTTCTGTAGCCATAGACATCTCCAAGCAAATTCATATAAGACAGGGTTTCTATCTGAATCATTACGTACCGTTCAAGCGTAACCGTTACAGTAATGCCTCGGCGCAACCGTTACCAAAACGCCACACTGTAACCGTCACCGTCGCCGTAATGCCAATGATTCCCTCTGATTGCGTTCAATTCGTTCGGTACGTAACACATGCGGGTGTTATTCCAGGAGAAGTACGACAACCACTGGTGGATCGGGCGACTCGTGAAGGAGGACTGCGACATCGGGTTCATCCCGTCGCCGGTGAAGCTGGAGGCGGTGCGCGCGGGGCTGGCGGCGCGCGGCCGCTACCCGCGCCCGCCGTCCGCCGCCAACCTCGCCGCGCCGCACGCGCTCCCCAGCAGAGGTAGCACCCCTCCCACGCCCGGTACGTCACGCCACCCATCGCATTCACGATACATCTACGACCAAATACTGTATTCCCGTCCTTGTTAAAAGATAATGGTACCTTGTTCGATGTTATTCTTCGATCTAAAATGTTTTGTATTTTTATAAAGCAACTAAATTGAAAAACTTAATTAGTTATCAAAAAAGCACGTAAATGTACACTTTTCCATGTTTTTTATGCAAATACCCAATATAAATGATGATATTTCTATGAATTGCAATAAAAAAATCAATTTAAACAATGTTGAACGAACTATGTTCATATTGTCGAATGAGATATTACACGTAAATAATATTATATTGTAAATTATCGTAATCAATACAAAAAAGAAACAAATGATACAAACTCCTTCAATTAAGAAAACGTAAACGTATACAATACGATTACGTTTATTTCCCTACTTGAAAACGTGGGACGGGAAGGACTCATATTAGAAAATATTTATAAATGATACTATGTTCAAAATCGCGTTAAACTGGACTATTATATTGTCTTTCTTAAATCTAAAATATATTTAGAAGCGACATCACAATAATACAATTTACTTGTATTCTAATCAGAAATTAAGTACAAAACTTTAACTGAATCTATTTTAGTAAAACATTATTGGAATCATAAATTCACAATTTTGGTCTTAGAAAATTAATCAGTTATATTTTAACAATGATTTGGATACAGGAGTTTCTCGTTTATTTTGACAACATTAAGCTAAAAGCTATTAATGTTATTTATTGTACTGACATTACCTAAGCTACTGTATGGTGAAGTAATATATATTTTTGAACAAATAACTAAGAACTGTAATACCGTTTTTTATATTGGTAATTGTTTTTGATAATAAAAGGTATATTTGTTAAAGATACGATGATAGAGAAGTTATGTTCCTCATTGACACATTTTATGGCAAATTAATATTTAAAATTCTACAATTTTACTATTTTGTTTCGTACTGTTTCAATAATAATATCATATAACTTCAGCATACTTCGGTTTGTAAAAGGTGTTGACAGTATAAATAGACCGTTTTTAACTTGCACTGGATAAAGTTAAGAAATATTACAACTAACTTCACAACAACGAATACATGTCTATTGAAACTTTATTTATGTTTTATGCAATTTACAATAGTTTTAACATTATTAAAATTTAACGAATAACGAAAATCATTTATTTTATCCAGTGCAAGGTATGTACAACGCAGTTTGTCTGTGTGATCGTCTTGCTCTTTGAAATTTTTATCTATTGACATATTAATATTTCCTTTAACAATAACACAAAAATCTGTTTCTACAGTAACTTTCCCTAAATATGAAACAGCGAGACGATCTTTATTTATAATGTTATTGAATGAATCGATTTAATTGTAAAGTTGGGTATATAGAGTTAATATTAAGAAACCTTGAAAGAAAAAAAAAATAATGAGTTAATATCAATTACAGGTAGCTTCACGAATAGTTTGTTAATTTTGTAGATTACAGACTAATTTAGAATTGCAGTCTTTTATAACCAATGTGACTAGCCACAACGCTAGTTCAAACATAAAGGAAGTTCATAATCCATCAACAATATTACCAAAAACCTTGGTGGATTTTATAAAAATCTTAATATCATAAAATTTATACTACGAATTATTATAGATTAATAATATGATAAATTAATGAAATTTAAGTAACGCTTAATTAAGCTTAAGTAACGCTAAAAAGTAAATCCAAATGAGAAGGTAATTCGTTAAAAGTTTGTAAGATGCTTAAAAAACAACGTTTTTCAATATGTACAAGATGTTCTACGATGTCACTTGTAACTGCAAATTAGCCTGTGAAGACTGTATTTAAGTACCTGCAATTTATATATTGGAATGTAAAACTGCTTTGTACTCCATACCCATCTCACACATTCTGGTGAACGTTGTCGATTCCCTGGTTCCGTAAGCATTCACGTTAGCCAGTTTCAGATATTCCTACGTTTGATCGAGGTAAGACCACTCATCCATTTTTAACCGGGAAATCATCAAGTTCACCTATATTAATTTCAAATTTGATTTGACCGAATGAAATCTTCAGTAATGCTTCTTAAAATATTTATTTATATATTAGATATTTCTTAAGTTCTTTGCTCGTTTTTGTTTCGTCCATTCGTATTGCATCTTCCATTGCTCATTCCACTATCCTGTTTTTATATTAGTCGGTTTACGTTTAATTGTTTACAGTTAAATGTATACTGACTCGTCCTTCTTGTTTACTATATTGTAATGGAGTTATTTTATATATTTCCCTAATGTGCTTGTAAAGGTCTATGTTAACTATGTCTTGAGTATTTCGTAAGTATTGTCGATTTATAAAATCTTGTATTGTCTATTCTATGATTTTTTGTATTGAATGTTGTTCGTGTTGTTATTGTTGCTTGTTTAGATTAATTACTGAATTGAATAAAACTAAGTTTTGTAAGATTTGGAGAATTTCTATTTTGTTACTACTTAGGTAGCTGCATAGGTAGGTTTGTAATCACTGCCATAACATATATAACTATTATAAACTGTCTAAATGATTGTCTTGCAATATCTAACAAATGTCTTGGTTAAAAACAACTTGAGTTCAGTTGAGACTTAAGAGACTCTTAGAATGTTTAATACCCGTGACATTTTTTATCCCTGTTTTAACCTTGATAGTTATTATAAAGTTACTTATAAAGCTTTTCTTATTTTGAAACGGATATGTGTGTAGGAACATAGACTTAGTTGACTTTTCGTTAGTTTCGCCAAGATGTTTCTCTATGTGTTCTCGTCCCCCAGGCGAGGACTCAGACTCGGCGGGGCGCGGGCGCGGCGCGGGCGCGCTGCCCGCCGGCAAGGAGAAGCGGAAGCCCTTCTTCAAGAAGCAGGAGGCCTGCACGCCCTACGACGTCGTGCCCTCCATGCGACCCGTCGTGCTCGTCGGGCCCTCGCTCAAGGGCTACGAGGTCACGGACATGATGCAGAAGGCACTATTCGACTTCTTGAAGAAGAGGTTCGAAGGCAGGTGGGTAAAAATTGCTAATGAATTTAATGCCTCGTAACAAAATAAATGTCTTGTCCTCTGCTTAATCTTGGAATAACTTATTTAGTTTTTCTACTTCCATTTAAATGGTAAGTTCCTAATTTACTACTTCTATCGTTAAATGTTCAATGTCGATAATAGATGTACAATAACAATAATAGTAGAATAGATACCGGCGTACAAGGAAATTTGGATGTAAATGAGAATAAATTTAAAAACTAAAATTTCCAGGATAATAATAACACGCGTGATGGCGGACATATCGCTCGCGAAGCGGTCGCTAATGAACAATCCGCAGAAGCGCGTGATAATGGAACGGACGAACTCGCGTTCCACTTGTCTCGCGGAAGTGCAGGTAACTCACTCACGCTCTCCATGTTTTCCAGGATCATCATAACCCGGGTATCGGCGGACATATCGCTGGCGAAGCGATCCTTGCTCAATAACCCGCCAAAGAAACCCATTTTAGACAGACCAAACTCGAGGACCAATTGCTTGGCGGAGGTTCAGGTTCGGCCGTGTAGATTGTCTAAGCTTAACCATTGCCTGGGTTTCGTTGATTCACTAACATGTAAATAGTCGGATTGTTTTGCGTCACGTGTCCTTATTTTGTATTGACTATCAGTTGATGGAAAGTGATAATCCGTGATAATCAATTTTTCCCGTGTTTTTATGTGATGTATTAATTTTACTAACAACACTTAATTTAAATATAAGTAACAGTTCACGGCCTTGTAATTCACAACCATAAAATAACGGTCACATCAAAACACATTTGTGCAGGAGGAAAGTATACGAACAAAAATTTAAATAGCGTAGCATTGTATTTAAGTTTGATATCATAAACATAATATGGCTTAACTACTAATTTTAATCATCATCAGCAATCGGACGAGACAGAAATTCATCGGCCAGTACTAATATCATTATAATAAGACTGAGAATAGTGTCTAAATGTGATATTGAATATTCAGACGGAGATCGAGCGGATATTTGACTTGGCGCGCACGCTGCAGCTGGTGGTGCTGGACTGCGACACCATCAACCACCCCTCGCAGCTCGCCAAGACCTCGCTCGCGCCCACCATCGTCTACTTGAAGATAACAAGCCCAAAGGTAACTGATATTATGTAGTTAGACCCCGACTGTAAGATTTCAGAAAATATTTGTCTAAAGAATGACCTACACGACGATATGATAAATTATTCACCTTGTCTAGGTCTCTAACATGAAATGCCAAAAGCTTTTACACAAACAAATTTATAATGAGTCAAATCCAGACGAAGTATTTAATCCATAATTGAGATGTCACCTTAACAGAGGATCAGCAAAATCTAGAATTAGCAAATAATCATGCAGATCATATATACCGTTTAGTAGTTACTACTGTCTTTGGACCTCAGTACCAAACCACGATTACAACTAGAGTTCTCCTTTATTATGTATAAAAAGGAAGATAAAAAAGACTTCCTCGTATTATGACGCCAAATAAATTCGAAACCAAGATTCAGAAGTAAAAGCTCGTTTCCAACCGAGTATCATTTATTGGATGGAGAATTAGGTTTCCGTAGCACTTTTAATGTTAGAATAGGTAGATTAAGATTCCGTAGCAATTGACCTCGTAAAGATCATACGACCGACAGAATAATAAAAAACAGTTACTGAACACTCATTGATAACAAATAATTTGACAAATTGCAGGTGCTCCAACGGCTGATCAAGTCGCGCGGCAAGGGGCAGAGCAAGAACATGTCGGTGCAGCTCGTGGCGGCCGAGAAGCTCGCGCAGTGCCCCAACGACATGTTCGACGTCATCCTCGACGAGAACCAGCTCGAGGACGCCTGCGAACACATCGCCGACTACTTGGAGGTGAGCAACTAATCGAATTAAACTAATCGATCTAACTAAAACAACGATGGAACAATGTAAATACATCCCATCAAAAACATTTTGTAAAAAACTAGCCGAGTCTCGATGGAGCTGCTTGTTTATCTCTAAAAAGTAATCAAATCTAGACAAAGTCGTGCCAAGTCTAATGTTCCTTACTGCGATTTCTTTATTATTCTAGTTAATGTTGTGTGACTTGGCCGTTGACTGGTACCCACTAACGTATAAAGAATGTCGAGTCTTCAATCTTATCCAGTAAATGTTGGGTATGTGGGTATGGGAAAGAGAGGAGGTCATGGAAAGTAGACAGTGCTTTAGCTATAAAACTTTCTTAAAAGGTTTTGCTCGCTTTAGTTTTCACTTCGATTCTTTCTCACGATATTTTCTCAGTGTTAATACAAGTGATACACAATCTAATGTGCTTTTAAAAGGACGTGCTAGAGAGTTTAAAATTCGTTATCATTAATTCCAAGCTATCAGTTAGAAGAACTGTTGTCAAAAAAAACGCGACGACCCGCGTGGCGGAGCGGTCAACATACCGGTCTGATGCGCAGTGGATCCCGGGTTCGATTCCCGGCCAGACAGAGAGACGAATGATAAGTTTGGATTTCTGCTCTGGGTCTGGGTTTGTGTATTCGTCTTTGTGTGTCCATGGCATCCACGATACAGGAGAAAATACTAGTGTTGGGTTATGGGTGTAGAAAGCGTGTTTTTAAAGCGTATTTTTGAAGTGAAACTTCTTTAGGCGCATGAGGGTAAAATTTTTACAGATGAAACGTCACGCCGGTATGCAACG
>DWNE01007576.1:0-12141 GCA_018249875.1 Cecropterus toxeus | reverse complement strand
AGGTATCAAATTGGATTGTGGAGTCGTTGCTTGAGTCGAAAAACGTTCGATTATATGTATGTCACATTACTTTTTTTTTAAACGCGGGTGAAACCGCGGGTTCAGCTAGTATAGAAATAAAGTTTGACTGTCAGTGTGTGTTTATAAATAGAAGTCTGCCCAAATATGAAATTGTTAATCAATTTGTATGGTATCAAAATCTATATTTCTTGTATTTTGTCTATTTGAAATTTCAGTAATAGTATTAAGGTATATCTTTAGGTTTTTTTTTTTGTATTTATATCCATCTAAATCTTTTCACATTTTATTTCTATCCTTTTTTGTATTAAAAAATGTGTTTGTGCAATTCCCACACAGCAGAGGTGAAACTTCCGAAAAGTAACCTACAAGAGATTGAGATAGATATTGATAAAACTTATTATTTTTCAAAACTCAATTAAGTAATCACTATAGTCCATATTCGGACATCTTATTTCGCACATAGCAAAAGTGAACTCTTATACAAGCTAAGAAATAAAATTGTTAGCGTGATTCAGAAAGAGATACGGCGCTATCTAGTTATAACTTTCTTATTATTAATCTTTCGTAACGCATTTTCGTTTAATCAAATTCCAAATCACAATTAGATTAAAGTCTAACTTCAATAGTAGTTATCGATTTCTATATTTATGATTTTAAAATTTTATTATCTATTTTTATTTCTCTTACGTCTATTCGTAAAGCGTTGTGCGTCAAGCGAAGTGTGAATATACTATAGGTACTCTGAACTATTCCTACATCAATGACCGTAAGTGAATAGATCACTCCCGGTAATGCCGCCGTAGGGAACGGGGATGAGGTCGGGAATCTTTATTACCTCTATGGGCCCCATATGAGCACTTGGAGAAGTTTAGTTGCAAGAAACAAGAAAGACAGACACGAAATGTATAATTAGTGACAAAAAGCTTTTAGCAGTGTGTTTAAATTAATGAGAAATGGTTTAGTCGTTTCTGTGAACATGTTGGGAACGCTGCTGATGTTTTCAAAATTTTCATATCATATCAATTTATTTATGTACATTTTTTTAGATGAAGTAGCAAATAAGCACACAGTCCACGTGATGGTACGTGCTTGCTGTTGCCCAAGAACATATCAGCAACTTTATATAGAACAGGCGTTCTATCTGAAATCGAGCAGATGCGTTGCCACTCCCGATGTCAAGACGGTCCTCTCATATATAACGTATATACGTGAGGCAGTTCTTGTGTTTCGGCAGAAAGGTTTGGTTGCCGGCTTACTTATATATGAGGCGTCCATCTAAATCCTCGAGAGTAGGTAAACATCACGTCTGTTATCATCTCCAGATAAAAACCCTATTTTGAAGTTGCTTATAGACGTAACCATTTACCATTTGGTGGACTGCATACTCATTTGCTACTTCAGTCTCAAAAAATACCTCACTATATTTCAAACAGAACACAGCAGCACTTACTGGTAAAAATAAAAATAAGTTAAACCTTAATACCTCAGGAGTCCAAACTATTAGCATTCCCATTTAAAGTATTTAACATACAGTTTAATTAACTCTATCTTTTGTTTACGTAGAGTAAACAATATCTCGTTCCCGTAATGCGTCCCGTGGGAACATCGATGAACCCGGCAATCTTTATTGTCTCTATTCGCCCCAGGTGAGCGGTTAGGTCGAGCCGAGCCGAGAATTGGATACGTATACTGAAGCTGATAAAACAATAAACTAGTGTCAGCGAACTCTGCTTTTTTATCTCCTGCTGGACGGAGTGGATAAAATTATTTTACCCTTTAAGGGCAAAAACGTTGAGCAGTGATAGCCTGATGGTTGAAACTCGGCCTCTCAATCGAGGGTCAGAGGTTCGAATCCCAGGCACGCTCCAGGTACCACTGATTTTTCTAAAAAGAAATGATGTGCGTACTACAATTTAATTATCACTGCTTTACGGTGAAGGAAAACATCGTGACGAAACTTGCACATCTGAGAGCTCTCATAAAAAAAGAGTTCTCAAAGGTGTGTGAAGTCTACCAATTCGCACTTGGCCAGCGCGGTGGACTATGGCCTAAAACTTTCTCACTCTGAGAGAAGGCCCGTGCCCAGCAGTGGGACAATACTGGGTTGACGAGAGAAATTTCACTTAATTGCAGTTTTAAATATAATGGTACGGGACCGTTCGTGCGCGAGATCGACTCGCGGGTACAACTGCTCTGGAACAATTGACTTATCGTATGAGCCATCGCTTAATCGCTTAATGAATTTTAATTTGTTTCGACCGGAATGATAGATTGTCGTCACATTATCGGTTCATTGATCTTTATTTCGGTCGAAATAAAACAATCTTATGAAAAGTCTCAGTATCGTGATTATTAAACATAACAAAACATATATTTCGACTACGAAGCAATACCAAGACTGGTATCAATAACCAAAATCCTAACCCAAACCAGTCCTAACTTAAAAAATATTGTAAATTGTGAAAGTGACATGTAATAAAATAATAATTATAAAAAAAAATAGTAATAATTTTTTTTCTTACACTACCACCGGATAAGAACACGACCTCAACTAAGAAGATCCGATAAGAAAGTCAGCGGATTTGTCTTTTTTTTGTAAAAGTTTATTTGGAAAGTTATTTGTTTATTACGCTTTAATACCTTAATTATTCGATCGATCATCCTGAAAACACATAATGTCAGGGGCTTAGAAAACCTGGAAAAAAATTTACTGTTCCAAAAGGATAGAAAAGATAAGAAATATAACCTGCGGTTGACCGACATATCCACTCGGACTGCTGACATGAATGATTTATTATAATATCCCACCTAAATTTACATAAATTATAATTTAAAAACACACTTCGCTTACTTAAAATGAGAACCGTAAATACAATTATATTTTTAATACAAAAATAAAATGATTATGAAAAAAGTACAAATTGTCGGTCCCGTGTCACGCCTTCTTACTTACGCGCTATGATTCTTTCTTCGTTCGTATTTCTATGGAAAAACACAACATTTGAATAAATGTTTTTGAATTTGTAAAAAAAAACGTAATTCATACAGAAATCTGCAACCGGAAACCTTGCTTGACCATTCTGAGCTACTAGATCACATGAAAGAGGTCTTCTAAAGTAGATAATAATAACATGGTATTTACGTCATTTTTAATACTTTACAGAAACAAGAGCTTATTATTATAAAACAAAAAACCGACTGCTATAAGTGAACTTCGTCAAAATAGTAAAATTTGTAATAGTCTATTTACTAGCTTTTACTTGATACCCTTAGTGTGTTAATAATAAAAAAACGGTCCTCCTGACGATTTTCTCCTTCTGAAGCAATTGGAAAAAAAAAATTGATAGAGAAGAATATATGTGGACAATAAAGGTGTAGAAAATTTACAAGATAAAGATACACTAATATTCATTTTTTTCCAGATGCAAAGTTCACGGATGTGAAGAAAGATTCAACGATACTTCGTGGATCGAATACGCCATACCCTTAGAAGACGACAAAGATACACGGGACCAGTGCAGAAGATATGTTCTTTCGAATGCTACTAGTGAATTCATGTGCGTTCCCGGAGACTTCTCCAACAAAACTGTGGAATGCAACGAATTTGTGTATGAAGAGGGACAGTCCTTTATAAAAGAAGTAAGTGTTCTGAAGAACTCATCTGACATTGTCATCAGAACAACTGTTCTATATGAAGTTGTTGACAAATATCCATTAGCAGCAACAAAAAAGATGTAAATTGCGAACTTTTGACAGTAACTCTCATGAATACATGCTCGTACACTGCCTCGGTCACATTAACAAAAACGGTAGTAAAACCTTCCAAGGTTCCAGTACGGATGTCCATTGATGTCTTATAACAGTATCAAGCGTAGCCAGCGCAGGTTAGTGGTAGAACCAGTTTAGTTCAACCAAGGTGGTACCACCGCCACATCTTTCTACCGTGAAGCAGTTCTTGCGTTTCGCTGAAAGGGTGAGTTTGCCGGCTCACTTATATATGAAGCGACCATCTTAGTCCTCGGCAGTAGCAACGCATCTTTAATAGACTTCAGAAGGAGCCCCTGTTTCAAAAGTAATTTGCTTACAGATAATTCAGTCTCATAAAAAGATAAAAACGTATTCTAGGTAAGGCATATTAAGTATGCAAGATATTATACCTACAAGACATTCCAATATCGTTCTCGAGGGTAGTAACGTATATGTGGCGAATTTCGAGCAGGACTTGGAGTTATGCACGAAGTTCCCCACAGTTATTTAAGGTCGCTACAAGATGAGCAATGACAAACTTATAAAAAATTCAGGTAAATTAATCTATTCCAGTTCAATCTCGGCTGTCAGGAATGGAAGCGAGCTTTGGTCGGCACAATCCACAACACCGGCATGTTTGCAGCGATGCTGTTCACGGGCGCGATATCAGATCGATACGGACGCAAAGTTGCTATTGGGATCGCATCTTGTGCAAGCTTCATCTTCGGGATCTCGAGAGCGTTCGCGTCGAACTATATCATGTTTCTTGCTTTCCATTTCCTGGAAGCTGGGTTTGGTGGCGGATTATACCCGTCAGCTTATGTTTTGGGTTAGTATTTTTGCATAAAGTGACAGATTACGATCAGTTCATGATACAAATTAGAGAATAAGAGTTCGATTGCAAAATATGCTGCTTTGAGTGACAGAGCTTCTACTTCGATACTCGATAAGTGTAATTTAAAATAAATTTAGTAGCAAAACTAATTTATTATTGCATTTTGAATTAGCTCAATTTACATCAATTTTAAAATTTACCCAAGAACAATTTCGTTGTAACACTTCCGTATTGCACAAATTTTATCGATTATCTTACAAACTTTTATGTCATTGGGAATTCACGATTCTTTTTTACTTCTAAGTATTTCTACATTTTTAGTTATATCTTTCTAAAGTGATTGTTCCTTGCAGCCGTGGAGTTAGTGGGTTTGAAGCAACGTGTCATAGTCTCGGCTATGTGTAACATGACGTTCGTAGTGGGCGTTGTCCTCATCGCAGTAGTCGCTTGGTTCGTCAGCAACTGGAGAACCTACATCCTGATACTCTATGCACCAGCCATCATCGTTAGTGCTTACGTCTGGTTCATGAACGAGAGCTCCAGATGGTTACTGAGCAAAGGAAGACGGGACGAGGCCATTCGAATTCTTAAACGAGCCGCGAAGATTAATAAGTTAGATCCAAGGTCGTTAGACTTAGACGCACTAGGCGATCCGTTGTTGAAGCCAGAGAATCAGACCGTGGACAAGAAATCGCAGTTTTCGAAGGCGATACGATCGAGTATCATGTGGAAAAGAGTGATGATATGTTCGTTCTTATGGCTCACTTGCTCGTTAGTGTATTACGGGTTGTCGATCAACTCGGTGTCGCTGAGCAAGAACAGATATGTGAGCTTCATGCTGGTGGTGTTAGTGGAGATACCAGCGTACGTGGTGGTAGTGATAGTGTTGGACAAGTATGGCAGGAAAAAGACGTTAATAGCGAATTACGTGACATGCGCAGCGATGAGTCTTCTGTTTGCGTTTTTGCCGAGATGTAAGTATAATTTCTATTTTGTTGTTATTTTTTTATCAGACTGAAGTAGCAAAGGAACATGCAGTCCACCTGATTGTAAGTGGTCACTGCCGCCCATGGACATCTGTAAGCAAATTCATACAGAGCAAGTGTTCTATCTGATGTCGATCACAGATGCGTTGCTACTCCCGAGGACTAGGATGTTCGCCTCAAATACAACTCATATTTATTTTTTGTTCATATTGTAGAAGTGGTTCACTTCTATAGAAGAATGCGACTGATTTAAATGTTTAACTTTTAAGGCGATACCGAATATTTTGTACTTTTGTACTGCAGAAGGTCCTACTCCTCCTTCTCCCTCCTCCACATTCATAATTACCTTGCGACAGTACCATCTTAGTCATTAGGAACTATTGTTTTATTTATAAAACTATAATAGCAAACAAACATGCAGTCTACCTGATGGTAAATGGTCACTGCCGGCCATGGTCAGTACAGTCATATGGAATAGGGTTTTAATCTCAAATCGTTCACAGATGCGTTGCTACTCCCGAGGACTAAAATGCTCGCCTGATATAAATGTGGCACAACCTTCCTACCCGCTACCGAAACACAATAAATGCTTCACACTAGGAATAGGTGTACGGAACGGATAAATAACTGGCAAAGCTAGATTGTATTGTTTTTATTGTAATTGTACCTATATTGTAATATGTTACGGGTACTCACGATATGCGATTTTGAATTTTTTTTGCCGATATTTCGACCCTTACATGGATCGTGGTCACGGCGAAAACCAATTTAACACGGCCGTACGGCAGTTTTCGCCGTGACTACGATCCATGTAACTGGGTCGAAATATCGGCAATAAGAAATTCAAAATCGCATATCGTAAGAACCCGTAACATATTACAATGAATCAATTCCGCGATAATATCAGCTTAAAATGGTACCTATATGTTTTTGGACGGAAGTCAATATATACCAGTTATAATATCCAGTTTAAACCAATTTAAACTAAGAACGCATGAACAATAGGAAGTACTGAAAGTTTATGTGAATTTTCTAGGTGAAATTGTATATTACTAAGGAATTAGGAACAATATGCCATGTTAAATGTACGGCCGTGTTAAATTGGTATCGTTACAAATTGATTATTACGAATGGAAGATTTTGTATGAAGTTACTGATGTCACACGATTTTGATGAAAAAAATACTATATCATATAAATTTCATTAAAACTTTGTTTCGATTGTCATTTACAAAAAAAAATCTTACACCACTACCGGATCGGAAAATAACCTCAACTACGAAGATCCGGCAAGAAACTCAGCTTATTTGTCTTTTTTCTTCGTAATACTTTGTATCTTTTTAAGCAACTTGTTTACTACATAGACAATAAAAAGCTAGCTCCAGTATATTGCCTCACATTTGAATTACAATAGCAGTTTTGACACATGTAACTTTACACTAACTTATGTGGTATTTTCTGGCGTTCTTATTTGAATGATGATATCATGGATGTTACCGATATGAAAGTTCGCGATTTCGTACAATGTTACGGATACCTATGTAATTATTTCGGATTATCCTTTAGTATCGGATAGTGAGCACTGATAGCCTAATGGTTGAAACTCGGTCTTTCAATCTGAGTTTAGATTTCTGTTTTTGGTCTGGGTGTTTGTGTATTCGTGTTTGTGTGTCCATGGCACTCACGACATAGGAGAAAATCCTAGTGTGGGGCTATGAGTGTAGAAGGCGTGTGTGTTTTCAATCGAGAGCCCACCGCTGATTTTTCTAAAATGATGTGCGTATTAGAAATTAATTATCACTGCTTTACGGTGAAGGAAACCTGCACATCTGCGAGTTCTTTAAAAAAAGAGTTCTCAAAAGTGTGTCAAGTCTACTAGTTCGCACTGAGCCAGCGCGGTGAACTATGGCCTAAAGCTCTCATTGTGAGAGAAGACCCGTGCCCAACAGTGGGCCAATAATGGGTTGACGATGGTGATCGGATAGTTCGGGTTACTGATATTATATTTTTATGGAATTTGAAAGTTAAAGTACTAATACGATATGCCTAATTTGGTTGTATTTTCATGTTATCGTTAATTACAGATATTACAATGAGTCATATCCGAAATTAACCAAAACTTTTATATTGGATACGGTTACAGATAAAATTTTACTTAGGATACCCGATAGTTTGGTTACAGCTCCATAACATCCCTGAAATATCAACCATTAAAATTAATCGTCTTTTTCTGACTAGATAGCCAGTATATTTATGTAATTTTAAAAACCCAAATTACGAAAGTAACACAAGAGAAGCTTTCACATTTATAAAATGTAAACAGTCTGTCCGTTGATCTCACTAAAAACCACGCAATTCATGCATAGATCAACAAACATATTTTCAAAAAGTTAAAAGACTGTCTGCGTTTTAGCCCGAAAATATTTTTGAATTGTTATGTAATATTTGCAATAAACACACGTGGTGCCGCAAGATGAAAATTGTAAATAATAATTTCTTATCTATGGTTGCTGACTACAAAGTTAGTAAAAAGAATAAGGCGCGCAATTTTAAAAACTGATGCATTTTTTACTACAAACTTGATACAACCGATTAAGTTTTTTTTATAAGAATGAAGTAGCAAACGAGCATGCAGTTCATCTGATGTAAGTGGTTACTACCGCTCATGGACATCTGTAAGCAATTTCTTATAGTACAGGGGTTCTATCTGAAGTCGATCACAGATGCATTGCTACTCCCGAGACCTAAGATGGTGAGATGTGAGATTATGGTCTCCTCATGTTTTCACATATAAACATGAGGAGACCATAATCTCACATCGAGTCGATAATATAATAGTGACGAGATAAAAGGTACCTTGACACCTATTAGCGTGTAATAGTTTTTAGAATTTGGTAAAATTTGAGCTGACTATCTTAGTCAGCTGACTATCTTAGGGAAGTAGCAATGCATATGTGATTGACTTCACAGAACTACTGTTCGATATGAAGTTACTTACAGATAGCCAAGGCCAGCAGTGACTTCTTACCATCAGGTCGACTGCAAGCTCGTATGCATCTTCAGTGACAAATTACAAGTCTTTGACAAAACATTCATAACACCAAGAAACCACAGCTGAAAACAATAATCTTAAATGTATGTGACGTCATCCGTTGATAACATTTGTCATTGTTTTTGTCGACATGTTGTTTGATATAGACGTGTTATTATCTGTAGGTTATAGTAATTAATTCTAGTACGACTAGAACTAATCTAGGTAATCTAGACAAATCTCTGCTAATTGTGGTAGTGTGACAACAATGTATAAAACAACAATTTAAATTGACATTCATCAGCTTAAGCAATATTTTTATATTGTTACAATTTCGTGTATGTGGTGTTAGAGCAAGTTAACAATTCTGAGCATTTTTTGGATAAAACTGTATCTTCAATTTAAAAGTAATGAATTTTGAATTGTGCGATTATTCGTGAAAAGCGTGTGATACTATTAAACGAGTTTTTAAATATTTTCTTTTCCATATCCGGTAGGTGGTAGAACCAGTGTAGTTCGACCGGAGAGGTACCACCGCCACACCTATTTCTAGCGTGAAGCACTTCTTGCGTTTCGATGGAAGGGCGTGGTTGCCGGCTTACTTATACATGAGACGACCATCTTAGTCCTCGGATAACAACGCATCTGTGATCGACTTCAGATAGGACAGCTGTTTTGTATGAAGTGCTTACAAATGTCCACATGCGGCAGTGACCACTTATCAAGTGGGCTGCAAGCTCGTGAGTTACTTCATTCGTATAAAAATGCAAACAGCGATTACTTACAGATGTAGTGTGTATTTGCTGTATCAATTATACGGGGCCCCCGGGCTAAGAGGCCCCCAACGTGCGTCTGCCAAAATTAATAAAAACTTCTCAAATTTTGACACATAGATAATTAGGATGAATAAATGTTTATTTTAATTTTATGAAACATTTTTTTCTTGTGACCATGTAAAATCTTTACCCCTCCTAAGGGCCCCCACACTAATTTTTATACGGGGCCCCGCCAAGGCACACTACGCTACTGTACAGATTTATTATATGTATGTACTGTAGATAGGGCAATCGAAGATATCTTTAGATAAAGTTATTGTTAGAGTTAACTTTGAATCTATCTATTCTATTTATTAGCAGAGATAAGTGCATTTAATCGTCATATTTGTTCACAAACAACCCACATGTATGTTTACAACTAACGCAGATTAACTACGTAGTACATAGGTGTGGTGTAAACAAGCGACATTTGCATGCGGGTTCAGTATTTATTATGCACTATGAAATTAGGTCACGATTTGTCTTTTAGTTTTATTGTGTCGGATATAAATAACTTTTTGAATAAATAGAGTGATTTCTGAGCGTGAAAAATACTTTAAAGTAAATATTTATGTACATTATTGTTTGCTTATTTTTTTTTACTTTTAATATAGCGTTTATATATGAGTTTCTTTCTTTTAATTGAAGTAGTTAAAGACCATTTTTTATTACTACAATATTATATAAAAAAGTTATGATGCTGATAATGATAATTATGATGATGATGATGATAATAATTTGTTAAATTCGAATAGCGAACTAGTACTCCATCGCGTTATGAGCTATACGTTTGCTACTTCTATGCATATAATAAACATGTGCTGATAATGATAAAATTATTTTGATGATGATGATGATAATTATAGTATGTTAATTTCTAATAGCGGACTAGTACTCCATCGCGTTATGGACTACAGGGTTGCAGCTTCTATGTATATTATAAATTATTGCTGTTAATGATAAGTATTTGATGATGATAATGATAATTTGTTTATTTCTCCTAGCGGATTGGTACTCCATAGCGTTATACCTGGTCGGCAAGTGGAGTGTGACACTGGCTTATAGCTCCGTCTACATCTACGTATCAGAAGTGTTTCCTACAAACATGAGACAAACTCTCATCAGCGTTTGTTCTACGTCTGGCAGGATAGGATCTCTGATCGCGCCGTTGACGCCTCTGCTGGTAAGTTTACTGGTAAAGTATTATATCAATGACCCGAGTCTTATGTAACTCCACGGGTGAATGGTTGGGCTATTATTGCCTGTAACACTTTTTTGTCAAAGCACTCCAATATATTATTAATATGTAAATTTAAAGCTGTAGAGCAATCATCTATTTTTATATCAAAATGACTAATTTACCATATGACGTATGACTAATCCAAACTCATCTGCAGTCACAGTACCACAAATCGATGCCGACTGTTATCTTCGGGGCGATGTGCATCATCTCGAGTACTTTGGTCCTCATGCTGCCAGAAACACGGAACATGAGACTGCCGGACACCATCGAAGAGGCGGAGGAACTCTCCCGAATGAAGAACAGGACCGACATCTCGTAGGTTAGATAAGCACTTAATTTAAAATTATTAACCCCCGACTTCTGTTCAAGGCTGGTGTTTAAATAGATGAATCGATTTTGAGCTAGCTATGAAGATTAAGTCACCTTTCAAAAATGTAAGTCGATAACAGTTCATTCGTCTAAGCCAGGGAACGGCAACCTGTGGCTCGCGAGCCATGTGGCTCTTTGTGAAGCTGCGGCTCTTTAATTCAATAGTATAATATATGCAATAAAAGTAAGCTTTAATAAGCTATTGTTATTGATAAGATAAAAATGTAGCTCTTTAAAAATTTTGAGATCTTGTAAATTTTTTGACTCTTCCGACTTAAAATCCGATCCCTGGTCTAGGCTGATCAGCCATTGGTTACTTTTTCACAAAGCTAGATTCTTACTTCGCTCGCTTACAATCTCCTTACAATAGTCAATTAGAACGACACGCAATAATTTACGAACACTCGTGTTTCGCCACGGCCGAAAGTTTCGACCAATTTTTGGCCGAAACCGAAACTTAAAGCGGAATTACATTTTTGGTTGAAACCCAAAACGAAACCGAATTTTCAGTCGGTCACTAACATACATATGTATATGATGCTTGTATTGCCAAACGATTGTCGCGAGTGTTTCTTTGCTGTAATAAGCGACTGCCTATTTAAGACAGTAAGTGGCTGTCCAATTTTTTATTCGTGTGATAAACGAGAATGACCGTACGATCGATTTTATCCTTCAACTTCAGTATACATTCTTAAACTTCTTAACAGTCTCCGACTTTTGAGATGTGATCTAAAACCGTTAACTACCTAATCGCTTAATCTAGATGCTAAAGACATTATAGCCAATGTGCGGTCAGCTTTAGTTAGAATGCCACAGACAGACAAATTTATAGAAATGAAAACACCTTTTTGCGTCGGGGGTTTAATTACGAAACATACACTTAAATCTCGTTTAATAACTAAGACTGGATTAACATTGCTACTTAAAATGTACCATTGCACCTTTAATAATATATAATTGTGTTACAAAATTATATTATATCGTAAAATATAAATAATGTAGAATAATTATGTAGTGTTAGTCTCGAAAATCCTGAACAGTATAACTCGATAAATGCGAATAATTATGTATTGAATTAACTGAATATATAACTTT
>DWNE01007575.1:0-12141 GCA_018249875.1 Cecropterus toxeus | reverse complement strand
TCAAACCTACGTATATCATACGTACGTGTCATTCGATTCTCAAGATAATGGCGAATTAAAAAAAGAAAGTGGTTATAATCACTTTTATAGTAATAATTTAATAGATAGAGTAATATAAAGTATTTTATTGCAAAGTTATACATTATCATAAAGTTATAATTAAACGGTATGATTTAAATATATTTCGCATGCGTATCATTATCATGCGTGTTACAAGCCTAAATACAAATTCTTAAATTTTATTGCATTTGTTAATTCTACATTTATTATTGCATTTATATATTGTAAAAATATATATTGTAATACTTATAAAATACAACTTTTATTACTTTTTAATTATAATTATACAATATAATTTTAATTTGTTCGCACAACAAACGTGCACAAATTAAAATCATATTGTAAACATATTTGTTACAAGCGCAAATACAAGTAGTTTTCATTACTTAAATTTTGTTTCATTATATATCTGGCGTGCGTTAAGGGATACACGTACACTTTGAGAAGCACTGCCTTACATCGTAGCTGGACAAATACTATAGCTGCATAAAATTCGAGAAGGTTATGACCACACACAATACACTCGTTAGGTGGAACCCATTGAAACATTTTAACCATTTTACCTTTTCATCCGTTAACGAACCGTACAAAAAGGTAACTGGAAATATTTCACCAGCAAACTGCGTCAGTTATTTTTTAACTATTAGATGTGAATTGGAAATGTATTTGTAGTAGAAATAAACTAGACACTAATACTTGCTAATTGTCATCAGCTTTTTGAGGTTCACTGGACTGCTGGACATGTAAATACTACATATATGTTAATGGTATAGATGTGTATTAATGTTAATAATTAATGTATTAGAAGTTATGTGTGTATTATGCAATTAAAAATTAATAAATAAAAATATATTATAAAGAAAAATACAAAATATCTTACGTATATCCCCAGTGGACGAGGTGAAGAGTGGAAGCATGCAGAAGACAGCTGTGGCGAGCGACATGCCCATCCCGCCAGCCACTCCCCATATCATCTGCAACAAGATATATTGTCTCGCTAAACGTGTTTGGAAAAATGAAATAGTCTTACTTCCTATTTATCCTTAGAAATGCTACGTAGGGACGTGTTTGGTTAGATTAAAGGCGAAGTTGTTTAGTTTGTTACGAATTGGTTGGCTGTTTTTTACATACGAGTTTTAAAATACGAGCGTATATTCGCGGCTCCGCCCGTTTGTAAAAAAAATCGTCACGGGACACCTGGCAGATGTGAAACATCGTGTTCGTACAAGTAATATACATAAAAGAAAAGATTGCTACAGTAACTATACTCTGGTCACATTCGATATGGAATAAATGTAAACAAACCATAAAAATTCCTATGTAGGGTTATCACCAACTTACACGATTTTTTTACATTCACGAATGGTTTTTATATTCAACCAAAGTATGCATTAAATTTTTGCGAAGTTATTTAATTAAATGCAATTAACTGCAAGATAATATGGTAAAACCGGCCAAACAAAAAATTATTACCACTATCATCATTGTATAACTTGTTATGATGTTACAACCTTAATTCCATGAAGGGACTTGCAACTTATGAAATTATTGTATTACAGTCCTGATTACAAAATCTTTACGGCGACAAGAGTTTGCTGTAATAAAGTCGTTTAATTTCAAAAAATAAATCGCTTGATTTAGGTATAAGTAACAGATAAAAGTCAATGGTAGGTAAAAAGAAAACAGTTGATAAGACAACAAAAAGTTCCATTCCCGTGCCTGTCAGTGGTTGCTAGGTAACGCTTTGTTATTAAACATTCCATATCGAATTTGCCCCGAGTATAAATATATAACATAATGAAAATTACGCTATCTACAAACAGTACCCCGCCCTAAATTAAACTAACACAGCATCCCATTTATTTTTGTTGAATACTTAATAGTTCCAAAAATGTACAACAGATGGCTCTAAAATCAATAAAGGTAAGTATCGCAACGCTAACAGCCAGGTTTACCTACTCCTATAGATGTTTCACATCAAAAAGTATCCTATGTGTTAATCAAGGACATAAACTGTGTTCTAAATTTCGTCCAAACCCAATCAGTAGTTTGAGTTAAAGAGTAACAGACCCACATGGATCCTCACTTTCGCATTTATAATGTTAATAAGACAGAAGTATCAAACGAGCATGCTGTTTACCTGAAAATAAGTGGCTATTGCCGCCGATAAGATCAAAGCCTTATTTGAGGTTACAGATACGTTGTTATCCCTGAGAATTAAGTTTGAACGCTCCACATAAGTATGTTTCATTCACCTCACCATTTATAATAAAATGAGTAGTGCGGTGATAATTTCGGAATCGAACTACAAATTGTTTTATTATTACCCGACTGCGTTAGAAGGAGGGTAATGTTTTTCGAGCGTATGCATGTATGTATGTTTGTTTGAATGCATGACAATTTTTTACTATTACAACAATATGGGTATCAAATGAAAGCTAGTAAAGAGACCAATCTAAAATGTATACATTGTTATACTTCTACTTGACTATTTTGGCAAAAACTCATATAAACGTTATATATAATATATGCATAACGAAAAAATACGGTTTAGGTAGTCGGGTTTATTGTTTTAAAGTTTTTCACGATGTTACTAGTTTTTAAAGTTCTAATTGCTGTGTTAATTTTTCCGATCGTGAGTTCGTAGGTAGACTTTTCTCCTTTATACAAATACAAATAGAATATAGGTCATTGTTTATGGTTATAAACTTCAAAGAAATTAGAATACAAACGATTCAAACTACGATGAATCTCGCATGAATTATTTATTGATAGAGAAAATATTACTATTCGATTTTCTTTAAAGAACGCCTTGTTGTATCTTTAATACTACTTTATGAAGACTAAAATGGGTTTTGAAAAAGTATTTGTAAAGAACAACTATTCTTAAAAGAGAAAAAAATCTTATATAAAGAAAATAGCAGTGTTTGTATAGTAGCTCTTGTATTTAATATTATATAATTTTGTGTAATGTCATTATGTAGTGTAATGTAACGTTGGGTAAGTCAAAGGATAATTATATGCGACGTTATGTATGGAAAACAGTTTTTGGAGCGATTATATTATGATGAGATTGGTGGAATATAAGTTTATTCTATAATTATTCTGAGAGAAGACTCTCGCTTATCAGTGAGACAGAAAGGATGAGATTGGTGGAATATAAGTTTATTCTATAATTATTCTGAGGGAAGAACCTCGCTTATCAGTGAGACAGAAAGGATGAGATTGGTGGAATATAAGTTTATTCTATAATTATTCTGAGAGAAGACCTTCGCTTATCAGTGAGACAGAAAGGATTAGTTTGGTGAAATATAAGTTTATTCTATAAATATTCTGAGAGAAGACCCTCGCTTATCAGTGAGACAGAAAGGATGAGATTGGTGGAATATAAGTTTATTCTATAATTATTCTGAGAGAAGAACCTCGCTTATCAGTGAGACAGAAAGGATGAGTTTGGTGAAATATCAGTTTATTCTAGAAATATTCTGAGAGAAGACCCTCGCTTATCAGTGAGACAGAAAGGATGAGATTGGTGGAATATAAGTTTATTCTATTATTATTCTGAGAGATGAACCTCGCTTATCAGTGAGACAGAAAGGATGAGATTGGTGGAATATAAGTTTATTCTATAATTATTCCGAGAGAAGACCCTTGCTTATCAGTGAGACAGAAACGGATTCATACAGGTGATGATGACGATAATAATAATATTGTTTATTTGGGTAAGACTTTATGGGGGACTTGGTCTTTTTCAGGTGATAGAACCCGTAGTTCAACTTGGGAGGTATTTCCGCCGCACCTATTTCTAGCGTGAAGTAGTTCTTGCATTTCGTAAGAGGGGTGTGGCTGCCAGCTCACTTATGTATGAGGCGACCATCTCAGTCCTCGGCAGTCGCAACTCATCTGTGATTGACTTCAGATATCCTTACACAGATAGCTTACAGATGTTCTTGGCTGGCAAAAGCTATTACCATAAGGGGGACTGTATGCTCGTTTACTGCTCCAATTTTAATAAAAAAAAACTACTTAACATCAAGCGAAGTGCAAGCCCGTTATATACTTCAATCAGATAAAAAAATGATTCCATAAACCTCATGATAATATAATCCCTTCAAAATGTTTTACGTACGAAATGTCGGCAAATGTCTAATAAAAGAACAGATTCCTCTACAATTTTGCCTAATATTAAAGAAGTATTTACTCACAATTCATAATTAAGTGGCAGTTAGGCCAAGAGACATAAAAATAAGTTTTTGGAACCAGACCTTACTCTAGACTATACAAACAATTAATTTACGAAACGTTATGAAATGTAATCAGTTTTCTACTTACATAACAGAAAAGCAATTTAATTTAAACACCACTCAACGTTACCACTAAAATATAGCCGAATATGTAAACGTAGGTAGATAAATGTTAATTTGCTTCTCGCTGCCCTATTTGGCTTTTAGCCGACATGCTCTTGGGCAGAACTAAGCGCTTTACATAAATACAACCAATTAACTCAGCTGGCTAGGTCGTCTTTTATTAACCAATTGTAATGTAATGGGATTTTTATAGTGTTATTTAACTTGCTCTGCTGCTAAGTATATATTCTTTCTTTATAGGTCTACGAGACTTCATGATGCACAGAGGTAACGTATTATAGTCCTACTGCTGGTCACGGGTGATCTAGAAAGAAGAAGTTTAAATTTTAATACATTATAGCCTAAAGTCAAATCTCAATAAATGATTTGTCCTATTGAAGAATATTTGTTCAAATCAGACCGTTATTTTTAAATGTAAGCGCGGTTAAACAAACACAAACACAAAAATTCTTCCGCTCAAAATATTAGTATTGGTAAATTGGTGCGTTTACTGGAGTCCTTTGCTTTTTATAAAGTTGACCTAAACAATGTAGCAGATATGCTGTGCAGGTACCAATTCCAAAAGTAGTCAACTTAACTTCCAAAATTACGGGAGTCGCTGATATATTTCTTTGAATAATCTTTCTTTACATTTTTCTTGAAGTGGCTGTCATGGATCATCGGGAGTCTTTCATGAGGAAGTTTAATTTAAATACCTATAGCAAGTTCTTAGAAAGAAAAGTGTGCAAATCGAACATTGGTTGACCGAATCCAGTTGTTGGATGGAGCCCTACATTTCGGCAAATGGTACCTTAGAAGAAGGTTTCCTTGCCACTAGAACGTATTCTAAACGACTTTAAAGCTAGAATAATACACTTATAAAAATATTTTTACATTTAAATTGTTTAGTGCCAATTAGCAAATCATAAAAATTGGATCCAATAAGAACATCAGATCGAACGTAATGTAGGAAAAGTACATAATGTAGGAAAAATATAAATCGCAAGAACTCGTTCTTGGGATATATATATTTGCCTACGTGTTCATAGTTATATACTTATGCTCGTAACTGTACCTAAAGCCTTTGTTCTAAAATATTCTAGTTCAGTAATAATTAAAATGTTGAATAACTTTAACGCTCATCTTACTAATATTATGAATGTATGTGTGTTTGTTACTCTTTCACGCAAAATGTGCTGATGGGATGATGCCTGGATTAACACATGGAATTACCCACTCATTACTCATTGCTCATTGCTCATTACTCATTACTCATTACTCATTACTCATTACATTACATTGGACGATCCGCGGAGCGGTCACCATATCGGTCTGACGCGCAGTGGGTCTCGGGGCTGATCCCCGGTCAGACAGAAATGTGAATGATGAGTTTAGATTTCTGTTCTGGGTCTGGGTGTTTGTGTATTTGTCTTTGTGTATCCATGGCACCCAAGACACAGGAGAATCCTTCGGTGGGAATAGGAGTCTAGAAAGCGTTTATGTTTATTATCATTGTAAACGTGACCGAGCTGGGCAGATCCGCGGGAATAATCTAGTATATATATAATTTTACCAACACGATAGATTTGCAAGCGTAATTTCTGACATTATTTATCTGTATATCATAAATTCGGGAATTGGATTATCTGTGATTATAGATAATTGTAATTTAAAATCGTGTAATTAATTGTGATTAAATATTTACTATGAACTATACTGTAAATTATAGTGTAGTTGAATCAATTTTAGATGTTCTTTACAGGTAATAATGTATTTATTGTAACCATATAAATCCAGTTTAATTTTTAAATGCGTATTTATTTAACAGACTCAATGAAAATAATTATATATCATATATTTAACAGAATTTGTTGCAGTTAAATATTCATTTGTAGCTTATTCCCGCGGCTGTGTCTGTTTCACGTTTAACACGGTACTGAGTAGGTATACTGTATGTTAAAAGACGCTTTCTACACTCATAGCCCCACATTAGGGTTTGCTGTGTCGTGGGAACCATGAACACACAAAGACGAATACACAAACACCCAGACCCAAAACAGAAATCTAAACTCATCATTCAGATGTCTGTCTGGCCGGGAATCGAACCCGGGACCCACTGCGCGTTAGATCGGTATGGTGACCGCTCCTCCACGTCGGTCGTCATATGTTAATGCAGGTAATAAAAGAATTTTGTGTTAAATCTAAGCGAAATCCGACAAGTAATTTTTGCGTGA
Source organism: Cecropterus toxeus (assembly GCA_018249875.1). Lineage (NCBI taxonomy): Eukaryota > Metazoa > Arthropoda > Insecta > Lepidoptera > Hesperiidae > Cecropterus > Cecropterus toxeus. Next base: position 5,501 of record DWNE01007575.1, on the reverse strand, counting down.
AAGAGTCAGGGGCTTGCGTGAAAGAGGCAGTGACTTTCTGGGGCCCTGGGCTAAAACTACTCGGGGAACCTTTTCTCTATGGTGATGTAGTGTATTAGTACTTATCAGAAAAAACTCGGCTGATATTTTTTCGTTACACCGAACGCCTTAATTATGATTCGTCTCTTATTATTTTTAATAGGGGCTGGGGGCCCCCTGTATCCACGGGGCTCTGGGCCCCTGTTAAAAAGCCTATAGGTAGATACGCCCTGGAAATATAAATAAATCCCCAAAACATTTCGCCTTTTGAATATTATTCGTAAGATTATGTAAGTACCATGTGTGTTTATGTAATAAATAACTACGATACTCCATTGAAAACAGATTATAACGCGCTTGTTTGTATCCAAAATTAGTTTGTAAAACTAATAATCGTTACCAGTTTCGTTATAAACTAGGCGACAAGTATTCCGTGTGGGATATATAATTAACGAGCGAGGCAGTTGAACTCATTAACGCGTGATTGGTCGCTTTGATCTAGTTGTTTCATCACAATATGCTATAGCTGAAGTTACATCTATAAATTTTAAAAATATCATAAAAGAAATCTAAGTATATAAGAATATTTTCTTCTCTCTAAGAGTATTGTTAGATAAGATGTTAAAAAACATTAAAGTTTTTCAATATTTGTTTTTATAGTGGCAATAATAGTGGATTTAATTATATCATCATTCTGTCGAAATTTCAACCACGAGATACAGCCTGGTAACAGGCAGACGGACAGACGTACAGACGGACAGACGGACACACGGATAGACGGATAGACGGACAGACGAGTCTTAGTAATAGGGTTCCGTTTTTTACTCTTTGGGTACGGAACCCTAAAATTGGTCCTATGATAGTTACGTTGTAAATTAGGCTAGTGGTATGTGAGGTATGCGTTATTGATTACTGCTGCGCTAAGCCGGTTAACACCCAATTAGTCTCTACATCTTATAACGTCGCAGACATATTTCTAAGTGTTCCTGTCGTATATTGTTTCCATAGGGATGCCCATCTGTTCTCTTCAAATTTATGTGTTCATCTTTTACATCATTGTAGTTTGAATTTCATATCATGAAATAAAAGGAAAGAAATACCCTAGACATTAACTTAGTCCTCAAGGGGAGCAATACATTTCTGATCTACTTCTACTGATACTTATCTTACTTAGATTATTTAGGAATTATAAAAAAAGGATAATTCCTTGATTCCGTTGTAAGCTAGGCAGTGGTCCGTAAGGGACGCGTCATTAACTAGCGCGTCTGCTGAACTCGTTAACGCGCGATTAGTCTCTTTGATCGCTGCTACGATGTAACAGTTCTGAAGGCAGTTTTACATTTCTCATTGTACCTATTCTAAACATTTGGTAACTAGTGTATTAAAGTTATCTAGATCTAATCAACCTAATGGTTTATGGTTCGTTTACTTCAAAAACATAACGAATGTAAAAAACACTGGTAGAATAATGGTACGGTTTCGTTAAAAGTTACTAGGTGGTTCATGTGAGCAGCGTCATTAACTAGCGCGTCTGCTGATCTCGTTAACGCGCGATTAGTCTGTTTGCTCGCGGCTACGATGTAACAGTTCTAAAGGCAGTTTTACATTTCTCATTGTACCTATTCTAAACATTAGGTAGGATTGACTCATTATTATTCGTAATTCTTTGTCCTAGATATATTACATGTAATTTTGTCTGGTGATATCTAAATAGAAAGCTTAATCATCAAATAAAATAATGTATTGAGTACTAATGGTAGTTACCAACGCAATATTTTAATACCTATTTAAAAATAAGGCAGACACATGGATCATTTGATAAATTCAAATGTGCCTTATTGGTAGTTTTGCACATCTGACCAATTCAGTAGGATTGAACTCGTATTAGCCAGTACGATAGAGATCCTATTAAAGTTTATTTATTTATTTATTTTAGGCATATTTACAGCTAACTTAAGAACAAAGATAGACATTACTATGTCTATCTTAATTCTTTATTTATATCTACTTTAATAATACATAAAGGCTATTTAAAAGTTTCCACATATAGATACATGTATGTACATATTGATTACAGAATTAACCAGTAGGTATATAAAAGTTATATAGATCTAGTCTACCTAATGGTTTATTGTTCGTTTGCTTCTATAACTTAACGAATGTGAAAAATACTGGTAGCATTATTCTACTAGTATTTTTTTTACGGTTGCGTTAAAAGTTACTCGGCGGTTCATGTGAGAAGCGTCATTAAATAGCGCGTCTGCTGAACTCGTTAACGCGCGATTAGTCTCTTTGATCGCGGCTACCATGTAACAGTTCTGAAGGCAGCTTTACATTTCTCATTGTACCTATTGTACATTGGTAGGATTGACCCTTTTTGACGTCGAACATTCTGAAACCTGATTATTGGAGTGGCGATGCTTGCATTTAATTATTTTTTGCGCCATCTGTTATACATTATTGGAACTATTAAGTATCGAACAAAACTAAGCGGGCTGCATTAGTCCGACTTAGTGAGAGTTACAATCTTGTCTTCTATGCATATTACGTGCACGAACATTATGTCTCACATCTGTCAGGCATCCCGTGACGGCTTTTCTACTGTTATTTGTTCGTCCTAGATATATTAAATACATTTAATTATATTATTTTGTCTGGTAATATCAAATGGAAATGTTAATCTTCAAATAAAATGCATGTATTATGTACCAATGTTTGACCAATTAATTCATATATCTTTCAAATAAGATTAATCAGAGACATGTAGGACATTTGATAAATTCAAATGCCTCTCCTTATTGGTAGTATTGCCCAACTGGCCAATTAAAGGATTAAATTCGTATTAGCCAGTACGATACCAATCCTGTTGAAGCTGATTACAGGATTAACCAGTATGTAAAATGTATCTAGATCTAGTCTACGTAGGTAATAGTTTTTTTGGTTTGTTTGCTTCTATAACATAATGGATATGAAAAATACTGATAGAAAAATGTGACGGCTTCGTTATAAGTTAGACGGTAGAATAAGAATCGTCATTAACTAGCACGGCTGCTGAACTCATTAACGCGGGATTAGTCTCTTTGATCGCCTCTGCACCGTAGCAGTCCTGGGGGTAGTCTTTAATTTATTATTGTACCTGTCCTGAGCAGTTGGCATTGACTCTCATTTATTAATATTTTTTTAATCCAGATAGATTAAAATATAAATGTTTGTTTTATTTAAATTTTGGTTGTTAATTTCTGTATGAATATGTTAATCTTGATATAAAATACATGTATATTTGTTGGTACAAATTTTAAATGAAGTAGGAAACAAACAAATAAAAACGCTTTTAACACTCATAGTCCCATAGTAGGGTTTTCTCGTATGTCGTGGGTGCCATGGACACATAAATAACAAATACACAAACACCCAGACCTAGAACAGAAATCTAAACCCATCATTCACATTTCTGTCTGGCCGGGGATCGAACCCAGGACCCACTGCGTGTCAGATCGGTATGGTAGCCGTTCCGCCACGCGGGTCGTCGCAAACAGACGAAAAATTTGAATTTCATTCTCAGTAGAAATGCATATCTGGTCAATCGCAAATGTTTCCCATTAAAGGTTAAACCACTGACGACTAGGTAGACCAACTTTCTTTCTACTGATTGCGGTGGGTTTTTTCTTAATTTATTTAACGAAAATGAAATATACCAGTAGAATAATGTCATGGTTTCGTTAAAAGTTAGGCAGTGGTTAACTAACGCGGTGCTGAACTCGTTTTAGATTCTACACGCGCGATTAGCCCCTTTGATCTCCAGGACGACTATTGGAGCTATTTTACAGAATGAAATAGAATGGAATTCTGAAAATGACATTTATTGTCAACTTATTATTGACCCACAGCTGGAAACGGGTCTTCAAGGTGTGTAGGCTTCACGTCATTAAACTTTTCTTTATCAGATCCTCACGATGTTTTCTTTAATCATTAAAGTAAGGGATAATTTGTAATAAGAACTCGAACCTCGGATAAAGAAATACAGACGCCAATTTCTAATATGTTGTATTATTTTATTCGCATATAGACTTGTATGTTTCATTGTTTGATCGTGGAACAGGGTGCCGTGTTTACTGTCAGTCTATTTGTTAATGGATTTACTATGTACTTTAATCTGTTAATGTTCCAGCAACAGTACAGATTTTTCTCAATAAGATTTTAATAGGAAACGATCTTGCAATCCACCTGATGATTAGTCCTAGCGCCCATGGACGTACTTTAAGTTGTAGGTGATTTCGTATAAAACAGGATTATGTCTAGGGATGTGACTTTGTATCGATTTGTAATCGATTTTATATTTAATCGATGTTTTTACAAAAATATGTTAGATTTTTTAAATCGATTTTTTTATTGTTTTTGTTATAAAGTCAGCCCCAAATACTTTTTGTTCATTTAGTTTACATTTTTTATGCATTTATAGATAGTTTTGCAAGTAATTCTATTATAGAGCTGCTGGTAAAATATCGAAAGTACGTGAAACTAAGAAATGAATTATCTTTTTAGTAGTTCAAAGTTACGGCAAAAAACGAAAGTATAAATAAAACTTTGATTAATTAAAAATCGATTATTTATGGTCAACAAATATATTTATAAAAATCGATTATTCTAAAAAAAAACGATTTATTAACCGACTTCCCAAAGGAATTATCTATTCGTCACGTATTTTTTTTATGTATGTTCGGGCATAACTCCCTGATGCCGCTACCGACCGACACGACTCGACATAGTTCTGAAGTCGGCGCTCTTATACTCGTAGAACATAGTTTCGTCGACATGATTTAGCGAAGTGTGTTGAGGGCCGACTTCTGTTTATGTACTAAACCAATATAATTATATTTTAATTATTTTTTACTATTTTGTGCCATGGAAGTCGGTTATATTTTTTGTTATTATTTTTTTAAATAATAGATTTTTTCACATCCTAGTTATGTCTGAAGTCATACTTAGCTTCGACGACTGCGATAGTCACGTTATATTAAAATGCTGACTCATTTTGTTGTTCTTGTTGTTGTTGTTGCTGAAACATCTGACCAACGTCGGTGTTTTATCCGCTAAGCCTAGCAGGTTTATTATTAATTCCTTTTGGATCGCGTGCCTTTAAATTAGAGCCATTGCGTGATTATAACAACAGCTTAGCGTGTTAAGAGAAATAACTATGCATTCACGTTTTAGTACCAAATCATTAATAAGTAATTAGACAACACTTTATGCAATATTTTAAATGTAACTTTTGTTACATTCATATCTATGTTACTGTTGAATTTGCGATTAACGAAGAAAGAAAGAAAGTTTTTATTCGCCATAACAATCATAAATATAATAATAATAATAATTAATCAAACCTATGACGAAATTTGGAGGTGGTAGAACCAGTGTGGTTCGCCGGGGGAAGTCCCACCGCCACATCTATTTCTAGCGTGATGCATTTTTTTGCGTTTCGATGG
>DWNE01007574.1:0-12142 GCA_018249875.1 Cecropterus toxeus | reverse complement strand
TCTCGAATAAACATAACAGTCTTTCGACATTAACGATGACGATATTTTACGATACGTTCTTACATCGTTTCATTCGTATGAAACGATGTAAGAACGAACGACATAATAGTATAGTATATAATCATAGTTTTGTGCAATGTTGTCCTATAAATAATCACTAACTTAATCAAGTGTATTAATTATAACTCGTTACCCGAAATTCGGCCGTAATTAAACTCAAATAAAACCTAAACTTGACATCAACTGACTACAACTGTGCCAAATTTCAAACATCTCTTAACAATTTTCTTAAAACGATGTACAAAGTTTTTGCTTTACGTATTAATATATAGATAATTAAGAACTAATACGTGCGGTATTTGATTTTAAGAAGATAAAAATCTAAATAGAGAACATCTAGAATTCAAACGCATAAATGCATTTATAAACCATTGAAATATATTAAAAGTGGTCCTGTCTCATAAACTACCGAAGTAGTTTAACTAGTTTGAGACAATATTTCAACACCTGTTTCACCAGCTGTGTATACGAATTACGGATGTAAAAGGAATAATTACTATCATTATTATACCATCGACATTTAGTACTCATTGATATTGGGTTTTAGTCCTTTCTTTTGTTTCCTTTCCTTAACAACACACGAGGTAACGTTTTGCCAAGTTCTCTGGTAAAAACAACGCAAGTGTTATTAAAAGAAGCCATTTGGAGCCACTTTTGACCCTTTAATTAAGATTACGTTTAAGTATAAGTAAATTATTTATGTTACTCAATTTTCTCTTAAGTTTTGGAAGTCCATCACTAGAAGTACTAGTAAATAAACGTAATTAACATCACTGACAAGCACGACACAATTGTGTAGTATAAAAAATCAGTACTATTTTCAATTCAATTTTGCTCTTCAACTTATAAGTACAAAAACATTAAACTAAGTGGTGTGATGTCTCTATCTACCTAGTCTGAACTTCAGATGCTTGATAAGATGTGTTACAATAATGGTAATGCTATGGTGTAATCGAAATGAACGACTGTCAATTTAAATTCTGATACGCGACAATAAGTTTTCATTTGACTTACAAAATGTATCGATTAGCCATTTGCTTCTGTTGACGGAAAGTTGTATTTGAAACTGTAATTAATCAGTGTCTTGGAGTTACCTAGTCTATGGAACGTCAAATAAAATGGACGCTACGGAAAGTACACAAGGCGATAAATCTATTTTGCGTATCAAAAGAGCATGTCTTACTAATTTAAGATAGATAAAATTACTACGGAATATATTTTTAAAGACTTATTCCAAAATAATGCAATTGTTTTTTCGTGGTAGTATAGGTACATCATACAACGGGCTTTATAAACATTCGTATCTTCCTTACATCTATACAGTGTTATTAGTTTCCGAATAAATTAAGATTTACGGATGGACAAATACACGTACATAACGATTGACGAAAAGATAGACAGAAATAGCTTTTGTTTTTATTTGCTTCAAAAGAAACCAGTACTACTAGACTAGTACAAGTATCGTCTTGTACTACTTTACACAGACTAGCAATGTATTATAGATACATAACATTAATCTAATGCGATTAGATACGCCCATTTCCCATATTGCACGTCGTGATCGTGATACGTCAGTGAAAGTCGCGGGATTGAACGGATTATGATGACGGGTGTATCAGTTCGAGATAAAATTGCTACTGTCAGTAACCACTTACAATGTATACATTATACAAAGATGACAACTAGTTCTCGTAACTAGTAACTGTTCTACTTGTACTTCAATCATACTAATCGCTTAATACAGCTTAGCTATTGTCTTGTTTGTTCTTAATATTCCAAATATTATGATTATGACAAAGATATAAAATACAAAACCGAATTAATATTATCACTAGGTACATTTGCTAAGGTTATAGATATTTACTCGTAGGTTATTTTACATCGAAATATCAGGTGGATTACATGCTGCCCATGGATATCTGTGACCAAATACACTTAGAACAGAGGTTCTACCTTAAAAATAATTACAGATGCGTTACCACTCCTGAGGACTAAGAAGATGGCTTCGTATTTGATGTCAGCCGGCATCCACACCCTTTTAGCGAAACGCATACATTACTTCACGTTAGAATTAGGTGTGACGCTAGTACTACCTCAGATGGACCGTATTGATTCTACCACTTTTAAAAAGGTTAAAGGCATAATGTATATCCAATTTAATCAGTAAGACTGTCAATTAAATCAGTCGAAAATTTACTTTTATGTCATTTTTATCAGATGCAATTTATTTTATAAAAACCGTAATAATTTATGTCATGATGAGATCATTTATTAGTAACCTGCTTTCTTCCATAATTTAATCATTACATCATTAATATTCTTACATAATTTTGCTGGTAATAAATTTGGCTGATCAGATGTATTACTGTGAAAATATAATTTGAATTTTAAAAATAAATTACACATATTTTTCATAATTACGCAACGGTAATTTGAGTTTACACAAACATTTAAATAAAATAAAAGATTGTAATATGTTTACAACAGTCAGGAGTTGTCATATTCTGTCAGACTGTCTATCGAATCGACGACGACCAAAATAGACGTTAGAAATAATACAGAAACATAAGCCGCGTCTCCCATTTTAAATATGTAGACGATAGTAGACTTCAATACATTGTTTCGATTATAAAGCGGGTTGTGTAAGCCTAATTACTAGCGAAGCCATTTAAAATACTCGCCTATTTTCGTAGTAACCAAGTCGCTACTCTCAATATTCGGAGTAATAAATCCTTAATGCGAAAATACGAAGTAATTATTTAGTTTAATATAAAGATATCGTATAGAATGAGGTCTTAAGGGCTAAACTTTTAAAGGAATATTCTATTGTAATGGACTACGTACTAGAAATAACTTAGCGGTAAATAATTTAGCGGTAAATAACAGATTTTACATATTAAAGCAGCTAAAACTACTGGATAATAATATAGAATAATTGTAGCCATGTTGTTTTTTCATGCATCAAATTATTGTCCTACTGCTAGATACGGATCTTTACAGCCAAAACCCGTTTAAATCATAACTCATCACACTGGACAAGTATGACTTCGTAGAGTTTGCATCTTTTGAAATTTTATTCAAAAATGTCGCTAGGTTTCGTCACGATGTTTTCCTTCACTTTCTTAATTTTTAGTATGCACATAACTTTGAAAAGTCGGAGACGCATGGTATATGAACCTTGGACACTCCAAGAAGAAGAGTGAGAAGCCAAGTTTCAAATACTACACTGCATGTTACAAGAAAAAATCACACAGTACAATAATAAGAGCCTGGTACAAGCAAAAACCTCGAAGCGTGTAGAGGTAAATAAGTTTAGAAAAAACATGATTAAAGAACTAGAAATACGCATGCAAATATCGTTAACGGTATACGATAGAAACAAGTGCCTAACGCTAAAGGTGGAAAATTATATAGAAAAATTATGAGTGAGACACTAGAAATAACCACGCATGCAAATATCTAAAATGGTGCGTGACAAAATCGTCTCCGGACACGCAAGGCCGGTTTATTAGTTGCGATTTTTATAGTTATTTTCGTAGGACTTGCAAGGCGAAACAATGTTCGTTTTATGAGATTGTAAACGTTACTTTGTTATGTCAATACGTTTGAATAAAGTCACGTTCGTCATCGTTGACTAAACTGTTAACGTTAGATCATGACGTATTGAAATAAAAAATCTAAACAGATTTTATACCAGCGTTTCCCAACCTTTTTTAGGCCAACCTTACCGTATCTATTTTTTCATTCCCTCCATACATGATTTTTGACTGCGTCCGATCAGACCCGACTGCGTCAGAAGGAGAGTCATGCTCAAAAGACTCTCCTCCGACTCTTTAGAATATCTGTAATTAACCCCAAATTTAATTAGGCACCCCTGGGAGCTAAATTACTTTGCCTCGTAATGTTGTAATTATTATTAGGCATGAATAGATTAGATATGACATTGGTGCTACAAGAGTCGAATCACTAAAGGTTCTACAGCAACCCACTACATGCATCGCATTTTAAAGAAAGCAATCTAAGCTAAGATTGACCCATGTTTACACTCAAACCAGTCTGGCCTACAATTTCATCACAACAACGCCACAAGTTAAGCTGAATTTTACTAGTTTATTCAAGGCGAACTTGCAAATACGAATTCCTAAGAAGCCACATGACATACCACATGAGAGTTAACTCTTTCACCTCGACACGAGTGTTACACAATATAAACTAAATGAGGTATTGTGCAGCAAAAGTAAAACCAATAACGTTGTAAAATCTAAATTAGTTACAATAGTTGCATAGACGTTTGTGGTTATTACAGTTATGAATGCATAGTAACCAAAATATTAAAAGATAAACTTGAATTTGCCAGTATGTAAGTGGTTCTTGCTATTACAGCTTCACAATCCACAAATTCCTTTACTGTATTGTTAGGAATCCAAGTGGAGAACTTTTCAGACCTTTGGCAACTATATCTCTGTCAAATTATTTGATTCTTAAGTTTTACCGGGGAGCAACTTTATGATAAGTAACCTTAAATAAAGAAAATTTACGACATGGTTACGTTTTTGACATGGTTAACTACTTGGCTTCAAATAGAATCCGGCAGGCAGTGATCATATACCATAAGGTAGACATACATACATATATGTTTCCTACTTCATACATAAAATGTATGGAAAACTCCATTCCAAGATCCGGGTTGATATCAGATTTCCATGAATAGCTTAAAAATCACGCAATTTTTAGAAATCGGAGAAATTGACATTCCGCTTTATCGATTTGCAACAAAATTAATAAGATTAAAACTGTTTATTACGGAACAAGCAACCGCATTGTTTTATTGTGTTCGTGATTATGAATCACGTCGGAATGCGATGTGATGCGATGTCGCGTCCTTCGACTTGTTCGATCTAACTTGGTTGTCAAGATTTAATAACCGGCGGGTTATGTCGGCGTCTGTATTGTGAGAGTGTGAGGTAATGCCGGATAATTATTGTTACTCTGCTTGTACGCAAGTCCTAGCTTAAGCCACATTAAAAAAGATAAAAGGTATACATAAAGATAATAATATAAAAGGTAAATAAATATTTAATCAAAAACACAACTAAACTTTAAAGACATACAAAAGAATTATAAGTAAAAAGTAAATAGGAGATAAAATATTGGTAAGTTCGAGAGCATTTAAAAAAAGTATGACATACTCTATAACAGTAAAATGTTATAAAATATGTTTATTATTGTTTACTGTATAAATCTTAAATCACGCGCTGCGCAGTTTTGGGTACTGGATAATTTTCTAAAATGTTAAAATTTATCAAACAAAAATATCTTGCCCATAAATCTCGATTCCTCCCATTAAAAACACAACTAAAGATCTATAAATAAAAACAAGTTAAAAAAAGTCCTAAACTAAACACCTACCATAAAATTGAAGAAACTCCAATGGCGGCCTTTATAACTCGGTGTAAAAGCACAAAACACAAAGTAATTTCACACTAAATTTTACTACACGACTATCAATTAACGTTTAAAAGTCGCAATTTACCGACAATCGTCACAACACTTATAACGTTTACCTCGATAGGTTCTCGTCGTCGAACTGACTGAACTGAAGTAATTTTGTCGACACCACCGCAAGTCTAGAGACATTGCGGGTTAACTTGAAGATAAACCCGATAAGCACGACATACATCGCTTGATAGGACCAAGACAGACAGCGGAGAGTTTTAAGATAACAAGCAATGTATAGATAAAATATAAAAAAATAGTAACGAAATAACGTTTACACGGATAGCAGTCCTAGGTTGAGATACGTCGTCAGACGGGATTTCTCACATGAACGGATTCGATTCAAGAATGAGATTATAATGCCCAGGTGAAAATGTGGAAGGATGTGTTCCCGACGCTCGTCTCAAGTGTGGGAAGCGACGTTTCTATCGGCTTTGCCATTTCCTATATCGGGTTTTTATGTTTCTTTCTACTTATTATACGCGTAATGTGGGTAAATCAACAATATATGTTTTTAGCATCACTCCACTATTCTGTCATTAACACAGTCGCAACTGTATAAGTAAATAACCACTTGATATTAAGTAATCACGACTACCCACATAGATAACGTTAAAATGTTATTCTATTGCGTTTTTGCCAATAAACACAAAATTGGACCTTCAAATGCTTCATATTAGTTTTATGTTATAAAAAAAAACACACACACACAAGAATAATAATATTAATGTTGTCAACAGCCACTTACAGAACTGTCAAAGTACAAGTTATCAATTTTGTCGAAATGTTATAATGTTCGCCTGATGGTAAGTGCTTACCGCCGCCCATGTGTAAGCAACTTCATATAAAGACAGAGGCGCTTTCAAGTACTAAGATGGCCGCATCATATATACATATGTAAGGGAGTCGGCAACCACATCCAGAAGGTTGTGGTAAAAACCGAGTACCGAGTCTCGGTAGAAACCGATAATCAAGAACTGCTTCTCGCTACAAATAGGTCTGGCGGTGGTACCTCCCTAATTTGGCTTGCAAGTATTTACAATAATACATTTTAGCGAATCGTTTGCTACTAATTGATTTAATAATTAGGCCATTACTTCGCTTAAACTTACCGTTATCACGCTTACCAATAATTAATCATCAGAAAGGATAAATTCCATTGCAACGTTGACTCATAAATTATCCCAGATTAATACATGTAAACCAGTTTAATGACAAATAAAATGCCTTGTAATTAATTTACAACTCGTAATTCGAGCAACAAGAATGTTCAAATTAAATTTATGTCTTGCTGTTATGATTTCGCAAGTGCATGTTACTCATAAACATAATTAGGTACATGTATGCAACGTGTATATGCTAATTCATCAAAACATGTACACCAGTTAGCGCTTTGCTTCGTCACTGAACGTGATTCCTTTGTGAGAAACAAATCAGTGACAGATACATTTTTATCTCTGCGTACTGATGTCTCAATAGAAATGTAAGCAGATATTATAAATAATATTTATTCTCACTTTGTAAAAGAAAAGCGTATATTAGTAAGTATAGTAAAGTGTAATAAAACATCTAAACAAAATCTTTGTGTAAAGTTAAGTAAAGTTACTAGGAGACTAAAAGGAGGGACAAGGAAGTCTCGAGCTGATATCCAAGGTTTTATTTCAAAGGTTTCGGCTTCCAGACTAGACAGACTTATAATTTTACGTTGTGGGTCTGCGAATTTTACTCGTATTAGTGCTAGTCAATGACACCCATATTTGTGATACGTATTTTTTTAGCTTGATGTAAACGAGCTTTATATATTACCACTTTTTACCCACATAAAACTTTCGACAAGGACAAAGCATTTCACGTAAAAACGATACTATAGTGATCAATCTCCTATCCCCGTCCATTTATCGAACCCGGTAATCGAGTTCAGTAGAGTTAGTTCGGACGGAAATAGTAGGCAGTAGGAATTAAACGATAACTATATTACTATAAGTATTAGAGACCATAGTGTTTCCCTATTAGAAATTTGGGTTCTATACATGGATAAAAGCACGTTAAAATTTATCTTTTATCAAAATGGCAAGATATCAACTAATGTAGCCCAAAATAAAATTGTATGGAGTCAAGACTTTACGGTCTAAAAGAATTTCTGAATAATCCCAGTAATAATCACAGCCTTAGGCGAAAGACGAATTTTTGATCCCTCTCTTATTGAATTATCAATATCGAAGTGAAGTGCTTCCTAATTTCAATGTCGAAGTTTTGTATGATATTGAAATGAAATAATATTTTTGGAATAGAGATAAAATCATAAGAAAACGAATTCCAAAAAATATTGCAGTGACGTTGGCAGCTAGGTATTAAAATATCTCATTTAACGGCGTCCGGATTTCCATTTTCTGGGTCAGCGATCCTGATCGGCGAAATTAAGTAGAATTTGTGCGAAACGTTCACATTTTGCCATGTGACAGGAATATTCCGGATATGGAACGAATGAAAGGGGAAAATAAAGGTACATCGAGTTTACTCCTCGATAGAGAGGTCACTTCCGGGAGTTACGGCGCTAGTGTGTCCAGTCTTTGTAAAAACACTTCGACTGTCCAGTTCATTTTGAATTTAAATAGTATTTATATTTAAAAACAATAATAAATGCTTGTACAGACGTTAACAACTATTTGAAATGCTCTAACATCTTACTATTATAAGACGTTAGAACCTTCCTTCCGTACCTTACGTTTACTTTTACTCTTAATATCTCTTAAGCGACTACTATTAAAAAATCGATTTGATACTTGAATGAATTTAGAAGCAGGAATGCCATCTTGCAGGATTCAGATCAAAATTTCAGGATATTTGTTACATATATTGTCGGAAAATCTTGTAGATAGTGTTTATTTATTTGCATATTCATTGATATTAATCTTCACCTTTACTTTTCTTTCTAATAAATGATGATGAAATTCCATGCCAAAATATTGTTTAAGTGACATTTCGTTGGTCATGGATGAGCGGATCCTCGTGATGTACGGTTTTTAGAGTGCTCCCTCCACGATTTGGTATTACATTGCAGGTTTTTCGAATGAATGTTTGTTTAATGGCGATACGCAATAGAATGGTAATAGTCGGGATAAATTACGTGTAAAATCCTGTTCAACTAACATTTCACATTTCTTTAAGCAAATGTCCTGTTCATAGAGTTCCACCTGGCATTCCTAGCCAATACTAGCTACACGTATTATGAATATCGTCCATGCCCACTCTTCCGTGCATGCTATGCTAACGTAACTAACGTAACAGCCGCTATGAATAAACATTGTTTTCAAACAATATTAGCCGTATGTAAATCCCTCGTGGGTTGATGCGTTATAAATACAAAGCAGCATTAACAGCTACTGTTGTTTATAAAAAGTATTGATAGCTTAGTGATTTCAGCTTCTTATGTAAGGGATTTCATAACATAAACACATTTTTATTTTTTTGATCATATGTGAATATTAAAACTAATTAAAGCATGGTTTAACGGTTAACGAAAACATCGTATTCGTATCGAGTATTGGTCACATATTCTTGTGAATAATACTCTAAAAAGATCAGTGAGCCGGCTCATATATGGTGGATGGTGGTGACCGGCGGATGGTAAGTGGTTACTACTGCCCATGGACATCCGTAAGCAACTTCATATAGAACAAGGGCTATGTGAAGGCGATCACAAACGCGTTGCTAATCCCGAGAACTAAGATGGTCGCCTCATATATAAGTGAGCCGGTAATGAGTTTGATAATGAGTTCACTGTCTAATGTCAGTGGGTAGTCGTAGTTACCTGAGCGTGTAATGCTTTTACTGTTCGTACAACTGCTCATCCCCGCGGCACTCCTATTATCTAGTTGCGCTTTGTCGTCCTCTACATTTTTATTTTACCATCTATTTTTAATTAAAATTAAACTTTTAATTCACCTTACTCATTTTTAAACATCTACATAGTAATTAAACGTCCTTTTTATAAGCAAATCAAGGTGAAATATAATTTGTCATTCTTGTAACTTATCACAAACATAACATCATGAGTTATTATTAATGAATTTAATTAAATTTGTTTCATGTTAAGGACAACTTTATTAATGACATAATCCTTACAATTTTGAACGTTTTGCATTCATTAACCCATATACTCCGTTTAAAAAATATGAAAATTTACTACTTAAGTCTATCCGAATGGGAACCAGACGTACTATCTACAAGACCTCGATAATTACCGTGTGACGATTCCATAAAACTTCACTAGCCCAAAAATTTAATGTACTTTTAATAGATGACCTTAAAATCTATAGTAAATTGGACACACATTACTGCACTTGAATTTTAAGAAAAGGTCTTGTCAAACCTTTTGGGCCATTAAAATGCGTTTAGCGAGCCTTCTTTCATTCTAATTCAGTTGAAAGACGTATTCAATGCTGTGTTCGTAGCCGCCTCCGGCCATTGTGACTTGTATATGGATAACATACATACGTAATGTACAATGATTTTACAACAAACAATTGCTCTGACATATTACCTTAATTTACTATGATACAGTAAGGCCAAGATGTAATTTAACTCCTCACATAACATTGTATTAGTAAATTTAATTGCTATTAATTTAATCAACGTGCGTAATTAAATTGTTATTACTACTCACTGTTCATACATTACTTATATGTATATGAAGCGATCAACTTAGTTCTCGAGAGTAGCAACGCATCTATGTATGATCAGCTTTAGTTAATACCCCTGTTTTATATGAAATTGCTTACATGTACCCATGGGCGACAGTAACCACTTGCCATAAGCTAGACTTTATGCTCTTTTGCTACTTAAATTTAATAAAAAAATCGAATAATGATAATTATTTCATGAAACATGATATTGATATATCAAGGTACTTTAGACGAGAAATACTTTAAACGAGATATTCTGACAGCCGGGCAGAAGAAACT
This sequence comes from Cecropterus toxeus, assembly GCA_018249875.1. Classification (NCBI taxonomy): domain Eukaryota; kingdom Metazoa; phylum Arthropoda; class Insecta; order Lepidoptera; family Hesperiidae; genus Cecropterus; species Cecropterus toxeus. Next base: position 1,622 of record DWNE01007574.1, on the reverse strand, counting down.
TCCTACACGAATACTAACTTATTACTCATGTTTAGTCATGTTTAAGGCAAGAACTGGAGCTATATTTATTTCTATGTAAAAACAAATCATAAAAAAAGTAAAAGTAAGATATTATACAAACAAAGAAGACAAACCCGCTGAATTTCTTGCCGGATCTTCTCAGTTGAGGCCGATCCGGCGGTAGTTTAAGAAAATATTGTATCTGAAAATTTTTAGGTGCCCCCGTAGGCCTATGCAAATAAAGGCATTTCATTTCATGTCATTTTATTACGGTAACTATCACGTTTAGTCGAACGTAGTAACACCTTTCAGACCTGTATTATCAACTTAGTATATCACTGATGTACACATTTAAACGCTAATGAGAACTGTACATCACTGATGTATACATATCGCTGATGGGAATCTGGAAATATACCTGAAGTTGATTTCAGCTGCATGACTATCCTTTAGAAATTTACCATTAATTTTCCATGGTTCTTACACCCAGACACAGCGCTGCTGCTATAAAAGATCCACGTGGAGTTCACCCTTATTCGCCTATTCTAGTTATGTTTACCTTTTGTTTTTATTTTGTTCGTGTTGTATACAATAATACAACCCCTTATAAAAATACACCCCATCTGCTACAAAACAGTTTTGACACCTGCTTCACGTTCTAGTGAGCACCAAAATACGAACCCATTTACAGAAATTTGTACCCGGAAATACGCCGTTCCTGCGGCAACTTGTCCGAATTATGTACTCTAAAATAAAATATTGTTTCTTTTATTTTGCAAAATGTTTTCAGGAAAGGTAAGGTAAAGCAAGTATGGTCCAACCAGGGCGGTACCAAGTCACTCTTGTTCCTAGCGTGAAGCAGTTATTTTCTGTCAGGGAAGGGTGTGATTGCCGAGTAACTTTAATATGTCAAGATCATGTTAATCCTCGGCAGTAGCAACGCATTTGGATCTATGGAAATCTAAAGATTTCGATATATCTCCTGTTTCTTCCATTCACTCACCTTCCTTTAATACAACTTTATGCCAGTCAAAAACAACCACCAATCAGTCTAGATATTTTTATCATAATCCCTAATTTTCTAGAATAAAATTAGATTATACTTTATACTTGTATTTAAAGATAATTTCTAAAAAAAATAAGATTTTTTGTGTGTAGTAAAAAATAGGTACACATAATTTTGGGGTTTAGTCTTACTCAACTGTCACCAATGGGAGAGGGTTTTTAAAACGCTTACAAAGCATCACGTAATTAATAAACGGCTCCTATATAGTACATTTTTGTGTACATAATACATACGTTGAATCCAGTTAGGGTAAGGTATGTTACAAATGATTTCACATGGTCATATAATTTGGTATTTTAATTTTATGACCCTTTTCGTGAGTCTTAAACACCTCTTAACTAACACATATTCAACGTTAGGTATATAAAACGAGTTTTCGCTTGTTTCGTCCTAAACCTTTTCTTAGTAATAAGTTCTAAACATTTCGATTTTTCGAATTGTTTCGATAGGTTCAAAGTTTATAGATTGACTAGCAGACCCGTGCCCACTTCGTTGGGCATTAAAAAAATTGTTTTATTCACCTTGCATAAAAATTGGCAGACTTTCATATAAACTT
>DWNE01007573.1:0-12142 GCA_018249875.1 Cecropterus toxeus | reverse complement strand
TTTTTTAAGCTTCCGTCGCGTGTGCAACCTTAATTGTTAAAACTACACAGAAGTAATTTCATTTCTTTTAAACGCGGTTGAACCCGCGGCTCAACTAGTCTCTAAATAAAGTCTGTGTGACTTGACCACAGACAATGACACTGTATTGCTTATCAGCATTCAATAAGGGTAAAGTCTAATCTAAAAGTAAGCAATCGTACATAAATACAAATAATAGAAGAAAACAATAGTTATTTATCACTATCCTTAATGTATCCCGAAGTAAACAATATGTTTGCTTCCCATTTTCTTTAACATATCGTAATCAAGAAACGTTGCCTCGGTGTCTGCGAATGTAGGTCGGTGGCTTTCGTGCTATGGGCGCATTAGCGTGTGGTTTCTGCCAACATTTTTCACAAACCATCAGTCGTCGAGGAATCGGCCTGATTCCGTAGATATTTGTTCTCGGTCACATGTTGTTCTTATGCTAGCCTGGATATTGAAAGGAAATGCATGTATATTTGTGGTACATTTATTTTTGTCTGATGAAACTAAAGGTAGTCCTTTTTGCCCGACTGCGTGTGAAGGAGGGTAAGGTTTTTCGAGCGTATGTTTCTTTGGTACGCGCCCAAACGGCTTGACGGATTATGACGTATTACATATCATTAGAATTGTCTCAGTTTGCCAGAGTGTCATCGGCTATATCATTTTTAAAAATGGCGCCTGGAAATAGATGAAAAAGAGGATACTATTACGTCATTATATAACTCAGTTATATCAGAATTTTCTTTTAAATAATATTGTAGGAAAAGAGCATGCTGGTCACCTGATGGACGTGGCCAGTGTCCTCCACGGCACATATATAATTGGCTCCAGATTAGATTCTAATTATTTTGACCATGGATGTGTTAGCAGCATTTGAGGATTATGTTGGAATGCTTCGGATAAGTTTGCCTATCTTTCCGCACCTTTTAAACCAGAAAATAGCAGCGCTTAAAACTCCTGTAGTTCGGCAGAAGTGGGTATGGCGATGGGGCCTTCAAAATACAACTACAAAGTGTTTTGCTACTTTTAAAGTGTTAAGTCCAATGCCAAATTAATTGCACTGAAAACTATATGTTTCTCATACTTTTACCATCAGGTGGACATGTAGTCCACCTGATGGTCAGTGGTTCGTTTGCTACTTCAAAGTGATAAAAAACATATTTAGTCGGATTTATCTATAGTCAAATAGCATCGTAAATTGGGTGATTTAAGAACATCAAACATTGGAAACCTTTTTTTTTGTATCAGGGGGAAAAACCTTAAAAGGTACCAGACACCGTGGGAGCAACGCCGGGTTATGTGGGATTTTTACCGCACTAAACCCCCCCCCCCCTCAGCTCTGTGTGAAGGACTCCGGGATCTCCTTCAGAACTCAACCGGAATCCGTCGAGCGCGATGCCTCTTTCCGGGCCCTTTCCCGGCGAGCATTTACTATCATCGTGTCCTCAGGTGTTTACGATGACATGCAACCCAACTTTTAGTCGCCTCTTACGACAGGCAGGGGATACCGTAGCCCTATTTTGGTCCCGGAACTACAGGGACAAAACACATTGGTAACCTAGTGAGTTATATGCCCTAGTTCAGAATCGCGTGTCGCGTTGCCAATAGGAGTCGAATATATTCGGATTGCCATTTCGAACTGACGATAAGACGATTTGCGAAGCTTACATATTACGCCATGTGACCTCGTGGTTGCACATTTACATTATAGTATCTGTAACTGTTTCAGTCATGCGAGTTCTGTACGATTTTATGTTTTACGTAGGAAAAAATGTTTTTGTTAACGAAAGAGCAAAATATTATTTCTATACTGTAAACCAAAATATAATAAAGTGGCAGTGACATACGGACAGACGGACGGCTGTCCGTCCGTCTGTCCGTATGTCACTGCCACACATGACGAATTTACAAGAGTTCTGATTTTTGCTATTTGGCTACGGAACCCTAAAAAGGGAGAAACAGCAGCTCCTACATTCTGCTGTTTCTCCCATTTTATGTTTAGGTTACATACCTTTTATACCACGTTGTATTCATTTATCCCATGTAAGACATACATACGTATAGCACATGAAATTATACCCTCTTTCAACTTCGCAGAATATTACAATATTAACACAAAAATAATTCTGTTTTATAATAACATTACATAGTGTGATAAGAAAGAAACATTCATACAAGGTATATCAACTTTTCTTTATCAGATTGAGAGTACAATCCACCCGATGGTAAGTGGTTACTGCCGGCCATGGACATCTAAGCAACTTCAAATAGAACAGGGGTTCTATCTGAAGTCGGTCACAGATGCGTTGTTACTCCCCAGGACTAAGATGGTCGCTTCATATATAAGAGAGCCAGCAACCACACCCTTCCACCAAAACGCAAGAACTGCTTCGCGCTAGAAATAGATGTGGCAGTGGTACCTACCCGGTCGAACTACACTGGTTCTACCATCTGATAAACTTAGTGCTTAGTGATGGTACCTGATACACATGATATCTATTTGGGGTTGATTTCAGATATGAATGGGTAGCAGCGATTACTTACTAAATGAATTGAATGCTTATTTGCTACTTTGTTGTAACTAGTAATATCGTTAAAAACATAAACCTAAATTCATTAAACCTAAACCTATATATATTTTAGATAGGTTTATTTACCAGCTTTCGTTTGATATCCATATTGTAGCAATAGTAAAAAAAAAATCGTCCCTCCCCCATTTCCTCTATTTCCAGGCACCATTTTTGATAATTATATAGCCTATGTCACTTTGCATACTGAGACGATTCTAATGATATGCCATACGTCACAATCCGTCAAGCCGTGTAGGCTGTAGCGCGTGCCAAAGAAATAGACATACATACAAACAAACATACATACATAAAAACATTACGCTTCTTCTAACGCAGTCGGGTAAAAAACTAGGATAATATTTTAAACGAAGCAGGAATTAATTCAAACGGTCAACTCTGGCGTTTGCACAAGCAATCAATTCCGAATGACACCAATATTGGGTAGAACGAGTTATAGCGAAAGATAAAATAAATTCCGATCGATTGCCATCCATCATTGGCGTCCTCGTGCGCTAAGCGATCGTATAGAAAAATAATTGATTTTTAGATGAAGTGCCTAAATTTGGGACGATGGGGATTTAGATGTCCCCGATATTTCACTCTGAGTTTTTCATCCGACATAAACGGTCTTTACGTAAGGTATGTTATGGAGACTCTAAGCTTTAAAGATTCATTTATGTTTACAGACATTGAGCGTACCAGACACGGGCCGTGGCGTATTAAATAATATTTTTCTATTCAACATTCTTAACAGGCACGACCTGCCCTTGCGAAACCGTATTACTATAGGTATAAATATGTTTTGTTATATCTAATGCTTTTAATGTCTAAAGAATACTCAGGCCTTAAATATTACAGATATTGCTAATCATATGTCTTTATAGTACGAGTATCTTTCTTAAGAACGACGTGTCTTTTTCAGGAAAGGGAAAATATTAGTACCAGTGATCTGTAATTACAACGTAGAGCTAATTTCTTGTATTTTTAAAAAACAAACATTTTCAGACGATTAACAACGTCTATTACTAGATTCTCTAGATAAAACAGCACTATATAAGCGTAAAGATACAAATACTTATATACATAAAACACACAGTAACTTAGGGAGATGCATCGTTAAAGTCAATACAACAACGCCCTACATTGCAAAGATCTCATACAACTATCTGCTTCAAATCTGCAGAGTTCAAGTGATTATAGCGATCAACACAACAGTTTTCATTTAGCTTTTCCAATTAGGAACAAAACCCGGGCAATTAATTTGATTACAGGTCGCGGGAGCGTTTGTGCGTGAAGTTGTTCTTCCGCGCGGGCTCCGAGCGCCCTTCAGGGAAACGTCAAATAAACTTTGTAGCTCTTACTCATAATGTGCGCCAAAGAGTAAATAGGTTACAGAAGTACCTGATTAAAATGTTTCGATGTATTGCACAGAGAAAACGAACTCAAAATATCGGCAAATGTACCTACTAAAATACTTGAAACTATTTCTCGTAGCGTAGTTTACTATTTGGCGACTTGAAAAGTGACGTTTTCTTGTTAGAAAAGTACACAAAGTTATGTGCTATAATTGATTGCAAGCTATAAGAAATTGTATTGTATAATAATGTTATTTTCCACAAACTAAAATAATGCATAAATCTTGATGAGGTTGATAGCTTTTTTGGGGTTTGTAAATTAAATAACGTTAGTTAAGTACTCGTTAATATCCTTTCCCACATTAAATGCCACAGTAGTAGCTTATAGAACACGGTAGTTATAAGAACTCAGTCACAAATATTATTAACCGACTTCTTTCATCTTCCGTCCATTGAAATAGTCGCCATAAATTAAGTGAGCCGGTAATCAAACGTTTACACCGATGCCCAAGGACTGCTTCTCGTTAGGATTTGGCGGTGGTACCTGACCAGTCGAATTATAACTAGGTTGGAGAATCAGTGCTGTTCGGTATCCCTACCACAATTTCTTGCGGGACGCAGTTCTTGCGTTTCAGTGGAAGGATGTAATTGCAGTCTCACTCATATACGATGGAAACATCTTAGTCCTCAGGAGTAGCAACGCATCTGTGAATGATTTCAGATAGAATCCTTGTTTAACATGAAGTTGATAACAGAACACCTGGTCGTAGAAGAGTTCTTGCGTTTCGGTGGAAGAGTGTGGTCGCCGGCTCACTTCTATACGAGGCGACCATCCTAGTCCTCAGGAGTTCAGATATAACCCAGTTCTATATGAAGTTGCTTATAGAAGTCCATGGGCGTAACCACTTCCCATCAGGTGGACTGTTTGCTACTTCATTTTTATCAAAAAAAACAGATGTCTGAAGGCGACAGTCACCACATATCATCAGATGAACTGCATGCTCGTGCTACTTCAATCTAAAAATAAGAAAATACTTTACCAGTTTGTACCAGCAGTACCGATCTATCTTCACTGCGTTACTTATTCATTAACCTCAGGCCATACACGTTGGCTGTAATAATTAAACGCGAAACTGCTAATACCTGCCAGCAACTACAACTTTTTACTTAAATACTCTTTGTTTACTCCGAGTACCTACGGCCATGTAGGTACATTGTTGATACGACGTAGGGGACGTTAATGGTAGACAGAATTTTTATTTACGCTTTGATTTTAAATTTTGTGGTGACAAAATGGGAAAGGCTAAAAGCGTGCAAATGTTTTAAATTGTAACGGAAAGTAATTTATTACGAAGAGTTTAACGTTGATAGATGTTTTGAGATGTGGTGACAACGACATGAGAACCTATAATTTTTTATGGTCGCCATTCAAAAATAGTGATTATTTTTATAAATAATAAGAGTTTGATAAATAAATTGTTGTGATTATTAGTCAAAGTATTATTTGAAACTTTTAAAACAATCCGTTGATATTTATTGAGGATAAGGAGTACGTATTGAATAAAGAAAAAAATTACACGTTTTTTAACAAATAGGTAGGTTGGTAAGACTCGTCGTTTACAAATATCGAGTTTACTCTTATTCATTTCATCCATTCAGCCAGAGCAGTGACAGCGTCATTATTGATCCTTTGTCTCTTTATCGATGGTCCGAGGTTCGAATTCCGGGTGCGACCATGTGCATATTGTAGAATTTAACTATCACTGTTTTGCGGTGAAGGAAAGCTATACCTGGGAGATCTCAACCAAAAAAGTTCTTAGGGATGAGCAAAATTTGCCATTTAATTCTTGCCTACCGCCAACATACTCGTAAAAGTCGTTCTCACGATTTTTTTTCTATTCTGTGGGAAGACCCAAGCCCATCAGTGGGTTAATTAGTTGACCTCATCCATTAGGCAAATGGTGCAGATGTGTCTCCGATACAGACAATATGTCCGGCTAATTTGTAGCATTTAGTATGATTTGCACAGAGCACGTCGCTACGTGATCTATTAGGCCATTAATTACGTATTTAAGCGTATAATTTATGCCTTTGTAGATATGCCATCGAATATTAAGTATGCTTCACATTCATGGCTCCTAAATGCCAGATCGAGGAGTTATTCAGCGAATATTATGCTTTCTTATTGCCCTATTGTGTTAGAAGGAGAGTAATGTTTTGAGAGCGTATGTATGTATGTACATATGTCAATTCCTTTGGTACGCGCTATAGCTCACTCGGCTTGACATATTGTGACTTATGACATATCATTAGAATCGTCTCAGTTTGGAAAGTAACATAGGCTTTTTTTTAAATGGCGTCTGGAAATGGATGGAACATGGGTAGAGTTGCCGCATGCGATGCTAGGTACATCATATAATAGCTAAGCTAATTTCCAAATGATTAATCCTTAATGATTTAATTTGCATTGATATTAATTTGATTCTGATTCATTTTTCCGTGTATGTTTTACAGGTGTTTGTCTGTCAGTTTCACTGGTGATTACGCTGTATTCATTACGATTATCTTTGCTTTCTCCGTGTAAGGTTCCTTGCTGCACTATTAGATTGATAAATAAAATAAGCGTATTAGGGTGCACTGATTATATATTTTCCACGACTGATAAATGTAATAGATGAAAAATGTGACTTGATATAAATGAGCGGCGCCCTTGATGGCTTAATGTGCACTGATGTAAAATATATAATTATTTGGCACCTTATATTCCGGTTCCCTACATAATAGATTAAAGATAATATGAAGGATGAAACAAATAGATCCCCTCATATGGGGAGTATATTCACCGCAGTAAATTACCATTGGTCTTATCTTGTTACTTGTCAACTTTGTTATCGAGTTTGTAACAGTTTTCGATGTTAGAGACCAAGTAACGAGTCAGAAAGTAACTCAGAAGGGCTTAAAGGCATGTAAGTGACAAAATGAATGAAATTACACAGTAAACGCGTAAAGGTAAACGATTTTATTGTGCGAAGCATCACAGTCGGCGGTTTTTGTTTATAGGAAATCTTATTTAATCCTGATGTTTTCGCTGTTATGTATATAAACGGGTAAATGTTATCTTTAAAATAACTTTATGATATTAGATTTTTATCGATGTTTTATCATTGGTTATTACGGATCTTTTACTGGATTTTAACCTTCTAAGCCTTTGCTAAGAAATCTGTATGATTTCCTGCCAAACATAAGCTTTAAGTAATTGAGAAATAACTATGCTTACTAGCGAATTTTTTATTTGCTCTTGAAGTACATGGAAATAAATTCCTAATGCTGATTTATATATTTCTTATTTCGAAATATACAAACAGATTCTTCCAAGAAGCATATGAATGTACTCTAGCTCAATCATAATTCATTCGTCATATTCAGATAAACTTTGATAAATAATCTAACGAGATTAACGTTTCAGTAAATCATTCAAGCTATACTCCCATGAATGATGCCCTGAATGTACTGTAGACTTATCAGACAACTAAGTTCGCGTGCTGAGACGTTAATTTTGAAAATAAATTAAAGAAGACGCCTCGAGCGCCTTCCGAGTTTCGAGCAAACTGAGAACCAGCAGTTAGATGTTGTACAAAGTTAAAAGCGCAGTTTAGATGGAATTTTCAAAGGATTCGTTGGCTGAGGAACTCCGGTTTTGTTTGAAACTTTCACCTGTTTTGAAATGGTTTAAGGTGTAGCTGCTTATCTTCCTGCATTGTGCTCCGTAAATAATAAAGAACAAGCTTTCGGCCCTGGAGTCGCTTGTTTGAGATTTAAATGAGTTAGTTTGCGAAGATCTGTGATGCATTTATGTACTAAGTGGTAGAATGGTAATGGTTGGGGACGTACCACTGCCACACCTAATTCTAGTTTTTGCCGTTCAATTGAAGGGTGTGGTTGTCAGTTCCTACGAGGGGATAATCTTAGTCCTCGGGAGTAGCAACGCATCCGTAATAGACTTCAGATAAGCCACTTCCCATCAGGTGTCATCCGTCTGCTATCAAATCTTATAAAAATGTATAGTTACGTTAAATTTGTGAGTCGTGATTTTTTTTTGTTTTAGTTAGAATCTTGCAGTATGCATTTTTTTATTTATTTCAAAATGTAATCGTTGAAACCAATAAAAATATATGAAGGAGCGTTTTTAATTTCATATAGATCATGTTCTAATACTTTTTTGGATATATTGGTTACATACGTACATACTAATTTTACTGAATTTTATATATAGTCCCACTTTGTGCGCTTTTGTTTAAAGTTTATGTAGATTAGCGCGTCGTAAATTAACTGGCACAAGCTTTGTAAACTAAGTCATTAATGAAGTAATCAAATTTGAACTTTGTTTATAATGAAGCCCTATTTATGAAACACTTTTAATATTTATGTCGTTTCGTATCCGAAAACGGGGTCTTTAATAAGATCGCTATTTTTCAGATCGTCATAGGGCTCTATCTTTAGAACTGCAATATATGGACAATTATTTTTTTATAGAGGATGTAATAGCAATATGGCTATAAAAAAAAATTAAAAAGAAACATAGGTACATACGATACAAAAAATGAAAATAAAACTGTGTCTTCAAACATTTGTATTTTACGGCGTTTTTTCGTTTATCTATTGAGGACTTATTAGGCAGACACATGAATACAGGCAGCTAATTAAAAGTTGTAAATGTGATAGTAAAAACCCTCCGTATGTGGTTCAACTGATATCGTCTCCATGTGTCTCCTAACACGCCTTTGAAATCACACATACAGAAGAAAAACACCAGCACTTGACACTGGAACACGGTAATGCTTGATGCTCTTATTAGCTGGTAGAAATAGTTATGGCGATAGTTTCCAGATTGAAAGCACAACGAAGAAGAGTTCTCCCATGAATAATCACCATATTAGCAGCAGCGTCCCTACTAATATCGGCACTAAATATTTATAATAGTTTTTGTTTCATTTAAAAACTTTCCAGTAATAGCCATAACATAAATGCAGTCTGAAACCACTTAAGCGCTTAAAAAGTTAGCGCAATTCTTAACCACGGTTAAGATAAAAGTTCTTATTAACTGTAAGTAGTTTGTTTTGAACAATAAATAACGGGCGGCCATCTTGGGTAATGAATCTAATTTGGAGTGATACACGCCACCGTCTCAGGCCACAATTAAGTTAGGTTAGGGTGTCATAAATTTGGCAATTACTTGCTCGATGGCAAAACAGGGCTACTAAGATGGCACTTTTTGAATCACCAATTTACATATTTTTGGAGCTATGATTTTATGTATTTGATAGTCGAATGAAAGCTTGGCTTTTTAATCAAGAGTCCGAGGTACGAATCCCAGGGTTGCACCACTGATTAATTAATTATTTATTACCGCTTTTCGATGAAGGAAAACACTTTGAGGAAACTTAAACATCTAAAAAAAATTAAAAAAAAGTTCTCAAAAGTCTGTGAAGTTTACTTATTCGCACTTTTCCTGCACAGTAGACTAAGGCCTGATACTCTCTCAATATGAGAAAAAACTCGTGCCCAGCAGTGGGACAATAATGGGTGGAGAACTTTTATATAATGTAAATTAAATTAGTAAATACAGCATATAAGCTGTTTATGGTAATAGCCATATTCTACGATTTTCGTTTTTTTTCTAACCTATATAAATAAATAATACCATAAATAAATAATATCTAAAATAAATAGGGTTTTAAATCATCACAAAAATCAATTAGCAATCAACATAGCAATCTGCAATGCTTCATTATTGTCAAAAGGCATACATATTTCCTTTTATTATATTCGTGATATGCTTATGACTTCATACCAATCATTCAAAATTCCCAGTATACGAGTAAAAATCACAGTACAGCAACAATATTTACAATACCAGGTGATAGAACTAGTATAGTTCGAACGGGGAGGTACCACTGCCGCACCTATTTCTAGCGTGAAGTAGTACCTACTTGCCTTTTGGTGGAAGGCACCGGCTGACTTGTATATGAGTCGAACATCCTAGTCCTCGAAATTCGCAACGCATCTGTGATCGACTTCAGATAGAACACCTGTCCTGTATGAATTTGCTTACAGATGTCCATGGGTGGCATTGACCACTTATCATCAGGTGGACTGCATGCTCGTTTGCTACTTCAGTCTGATAAAAAAAATCTTTTACAAGTCTGAATTGTTACTCGTGTCTTATTAGGCGCCTAGATTCGGGGTAAAATGCCGCCGGCGACGTCGAGGCGCCTATCGCGCCAGACACTTTCTTGTAAGTTGCAGAAATATTTTGGCAATACACAAACTTCCATAGCATCTCTTTCTTTGTGCCGTTTTAATACAACACTATTTAGAATTTAAATAGTGTGGTTAGTGGAGTAATAATCTTTTCTCAGTTAGAAGACCTACTTAAAACGGTAGAATCCCTCATAATTTGAAAGCGCCATTATTTTGCGTGTTCTCAAAGCGAAAACTTCTTTTGAATTTTTGACATGAGAAAAACCCATAAACTCGGGACACTATTGTGGTAACTGACACCTCTGTGTACAAATGTAACATATACATATATCATTTACTGTAATATATAATAATAAATAACGGCACAAAAATAAGTAATGCAAGCATCACCATGCCAAGAATTAGGTTTACCTGCGCCTATAGATGTTTGACATCAAGTTTTGATCTCAAAAATCTATAAGCGCAGGTACGTATACGCAGGTACGTATACCTTGGATTAGGGAACTATATAAGAGCGTTTCTCTATAATTCACATTGAACTTATCCCACTTGGTATATTTCAGGCTGTCATCGATACTAACTAAATTAGTAATATAGGAGTATAATACAGATTGTGTGATCGTTTCATGAATTTAAAGACTTCATTTTAAAAACATTTTTTTTTTGAAACACTCCTAGCCCGACACTAGGATTTTCTCCTGTGTCGTGGGTGCCATGAACACACAAACACGAATACACAAACGCCCAGACCCAGAACAGAAATATAAACTCATCATTCATATTTCTGTCTGGTCGGGAATCGAACCCGGAACCCACTGCGCGTCAGACTGGTATGGTGACCGCTCCGCCACGCCTGTCATTTGACGATTACTTCACACAAGATGACGTAGTTTTACGAATTTCAACAACGTGATTGCCGCACAATTCTTTAACGACTTATTTTAGCGGTTGTGCGTCTACACAAAATGTTCTGTGATTATAAATGTCCTCAATTTGTCACAAAGTTATCCGTAAGTTTGTAACTTTGATATATTATTCCAGGAAAGTTTTAAGGAGCAATTCCTAAGGATGCGATGACGATGCTTAGGCGCATTTGTCAGGGTGTAGGTGTTTTAGTGAATTATTAGTTGAATAAAGTAATTTGCTTACGCATTGTGGAAAAAACTTAGAGTTTTGACTTTTCAGCTCTGAGTTTTTTACAATTCTATTGAGTGAATAGTGTAAAAGATAGTTCTTAAAGAAAATTGAAGTAAACATGTCAAAGGTAAAGTTATTACTAATGAACTGAAATTTGTGGAAACAGCTGATTTCATGTTTTATGGTGCTAATTAATTAATATTGCGAACTCACCGGAGAGCTGAACCTAAAATTTAGCCAACGAGCTACTCGTTGAGTTTTTTATCCGACTGAAGTAGCAAACGAGCACGCAGTCCATCTGATGGTAGGTGGTTACTACTCTGGGATTGCGGGCGGCTAGAGTAGAAGCTCGAACTGCCCAGCTAGCAACCCTGAGAAGGTCGGCGGCATGTGTGGCTGCATGTCGTCACAGACACTGGAAGGTGTAGGGGGACAGTCACACCTCCCCCAAGAGATGAGCCCGTAAGAGGCGTCGCGCTAGGAGGCACCGGTGCGTTCAATTACAGATCCCGGAGTCCCCTGCAAGCGCTAAAGAAGGCGACCGAGTGGGTTTTAGTGGGTAAAAATTCCACATAACGTGGAGTCTCTCCCAAGGTTTCGGTGTGCCTTTTGAAGGTTTCCCCTGTCACCAAAAAAGGTGGTTACTGCCGCCCATGGACATATGTAATCAACTTCATATATAACAGGGGTTCTATTCGAAGTCGATCACAGATTCATTGTTATAAATAAAACTTTTTAACAAAAAATAGAAACCGACTTCCATGTCACCAAAAAGCAATAAAATAATTTAAATAT
>DWNE01007572.1:0-12142 GCA_018249875.1 Cecropterus toxeus | reverse complement strand
TTAGGTCATTGTACGTAGGGAGTGTCGATATGATGTATGTTCTTACTTATTTGTAATGAATAAGGAAATGTTGTTAATCTAGCTAATAGTTCTAGCTATATGCACATTCTCGAACCTTACCAATTTAATGACTTGGTGAGAAAATATTAATTGCAAATTATTATTAGCTGTTTACCTAAACCAATATAATTTTAATGTTATCATGTGTTATTTTGGTCATCAAAATAAAATTCATAAAATACTTGAGTACAAACTCCCTATCAAATCCTAACGGAATTACTAATATTTGTCCAGTCAAGTAAAGTCTGAAATCAAAATTTGACACTTAATTTTGCATTTTTTATATTTTAATGTAGTACTGATGATACAAAATCGATGAGTAAAGGTTTTCGTATTGGCAATTCCAGGAGGGGTTGAAAAGAAAGGTCTATAGTTTTTTTCGCAAATACTCGAAAACAGTGAAAATTACACAAAAAAATTGAAGTGAAATTGTGGAAAGCTTAAAATATTACATAAAAGTGACAATTATTTCTCAAATATTGTATGTGTAATATTATATATTGTATGTATTAATCTTTTATATTTGATGACCCGCATGGTGGAGCAGTCTCCCTAACGGTCTGACATGCATTGGGTTCCAGGTTTCGATCCCCGGCCAGAGAGACATCTGAATGATAAGTTTAGATTCTGTTCTGGGTCCTGGGTTTTTGTGTGTTGACGCCACCCACCTGTGGAATGTAGAAAGCATTACTTATTCATTTTTTTATATATATATGTATATAATATAAAATCATTTTCAGATGGTCGTACCTTTTGCTGCAGTCTCTAACCCATTTTTTGAATCGTGGAACTCTAGACACATTTTGGGATGAAATAAAATGGACTGTAATCATATTTCAAAATGCCGCTGTTTTAGAGGTAAGATAGAAAACCTCTAAAATCCATTTCAATTGCAATTTACAAAGTAAACTAATACAACATAATGTAAAGTCATGCTACATATTTCTTACATTTATTTATTTTAGACGTAAAGCCACAAAGATGAATTTTAATATAATTAAAATATTCAAAGCTATTTTGAAATTTTTGTATATTTCTAATGAAATGGACAGTTGTATGTACAATACTATTGAATAAAAAATTGTATAATCTCATACTATTAATAGGTCATAGTCCTGCACATTTGATCAGTGCCAGATTAGCCACGTAGCAAGAGTAGTCAATTCTACTAATTCGTTAATCAAATTATACTCTATATGAGTATGATTCACTGACTTGCTGTTTGATACAAAAGTATCATCTCTAAATTAGCCCATAATAAATCAGAAAAGTTTATTTCTAACAGAGTTGTGGGATATTTAATACCTATAGCAAACCAAGGGCCTCCTGAGAGAATTGCTTCAGGCCCCGCACTGGCTTAGACCGGCACTGCATTTGATGCTTTGTCATGCTTGCATAATGCATGTATAAAGTTCAGGTTCAGGTCAGGATATTAAAAAACAAAACCATAAATACCTTGATAATAACGTGTTTGTGTTTAAAGTGATTGATCCATAATATTTTATAGTATAAAAGTATAGCATTAAAAACTAGTAACAACATTAAAAACATTAAAACACAAAATCCGACTGCTTAAAATAAAATTTTTGTTCATAATGATATACATATATGTAATTTTATGCTTATATGAGTTTGTCGAAATAGTCAAGTAAAAGTTTTATAGTATATATATTTTTTTAGATTGGTCTATTTACTAGCTTTCGTTGGATACCCATATTGTCTTAATATTTAAAAAAACGTCCCTCCCCCCTTATGCCTCTATTTGAAGGTGCCATTTTTTCAAGTTTTATAGGTTATGTCATTTTCCAAACTGAGATGATTCCCATGATATGTCATACGTCACAATCCATCAAAACATTTGGGCTGTAGCGCATGCCAAAGAAATGGACATACATAGAATAGAATACTCTTTATTGCTCACTGTAAACATAAACAAACATAGCAATAACATACAACGTGGATCAGCCGTATGCAATAGGCGATCTTATCGCTAGACAGCGATCTCTTCCAGACAACCTATGCATGGAAAAGGTAAGGAGAACAGGAGTAAAGAAAAGAAAAAGTGGGAAGTGTGTGTTAAGCTAGTAAAGTGGACAAGTTATGTAGGACAGATACGTAAGTAACATAAAGTACACATTGGGAAAAAATAAATAAAATCAAATAATAAACAAGCACATAAAAAAATTAGCATAATAACAAAAAATAGTCACAATAATAGCAAAAAAGCGAAAGAACACATAAAATAATAATAATGATAATAAAAAGAAAAAAAAGCGATATAACAATAATTGTGAAACATGTACAAATGACGGAATCAATAAGGAAATTCAAGTTTCTAAATACAGCTGCGTCACTTAACTTATACAAAATAGATACATTTTTATTTTCATTTTATTTCCAAACTAATTACGATTATGTACATGAAACTACAATTATGTGATTCAATAGATACGTTTGAACTTCGTACAGCTGTATAACGTATACAAACTGGCGGATGTTTTCATATACCCTAAACGACTATGACATATCTTTTGATATATACTTTATACATATCACAAGTCACAATTTATTACATCTGTACGTGAATGTGATGTGGCCATAAAGATCCTATTATAGAAACGATGAGGAATTTCTTCAATTTACCAATAACTTATGACGAATCATCGGGATTTTTTGGAAGGACGGCCGAAATTCTGTTCGTGGAAGCATGATAATGGGTGATAACGGCCTTTATCTGAAAGATGTAGTAAGCACATGTAGACTTGATTTATGTGGTTTGCATATCAGATAATACTGCCTGACTGAAATTCGTAGGTAGTGACACTCTCTTAATTTTTGCTACTTATTTTACTTTTTAACTAGCTGAGCCCTCTGTTTCACCCGCGTTTAAAAGAAATGTAATGATTTCTGTGTAGCTTTTTTAATCATTAAGGTTGTACATGCGACGGAAGCTTAAACATGGAATAACTTATCCCGTTTTCCCTACATTTCTCTACGTTTCACAGACAGACAAAAATTTTACTGATTACATTTTTGGCATCAGTATCAATCCCTAATCACCCCCTGATAGTTATTTTGGATATATATTCCATGTACAGAATTGACTTCTCCACAGATTTATTATAAGTATAGATAGAAGATTCAAAATTCGACCATACTTAAAAAAAAACTTTTTTTATTGGCATTGAGTGGCTCTTGCCGCCCATAGATATTTGTATTCAACTTCAGAACAACTTGTGGCCAACTTCAGTCGTACCTGGGGTTGGCTACAAGTGCATTGCTTCTCCTGAGGTGAAATTTGAAACGCCTTGGATAAGTATGTCCTTTATAACACCTTTCAGACCAAAACACAGAAGCGCCTAACACGGCTGTTTAGGCAGAAAAAGACGCAGCGGTGGTGCTTCCATGACGACCTACAAAGAGTTCTACCACCTTTAAACTAAAGTATTTTATTTTAAGTAATAAATATTTTAAACAATTAGGTGAAATATGTTAAAAATGTTAAGCGTTCTACAAAAACCTGTCAACTGTGCCGTTTGCGTGATTAATTAAAATTTAAATTAAATAAGTTTTAAAAGTTTCTATTAATTACAAACATTACTTAGGTAAGGCATGTTGGTTTTAGGGCCGCTTAAGTGTTTTAATATTTTAATTTGACTTTATATCTAAATTCTGTCAATCTACCTTGATTTATTACGTTCCACATATTTTAAGTTATATAAAATTTAAATTAACGAAGTAGAACAGCGATAGGCGGGATTTGTGGAGAGATTTTAATAACCGGCGACATATGTCATAAGTGTTAAAAAAAGTACAACGCATTCAGTAACAAGATGACGACGACGGATCTCAACACTAATAGCGTCCATTGACCATTTCCAGCATCCAACTAATATTGCATGGTGCGTTAAGAAACCTCGGTAAATATCGTCCAAAAACATCTATTATATAGTTAGGGTCAGGCATATTCAACGCCAAGTACATTTCAATAGATACTCGTATAGACATATCTCCAGGTCAGTTCTGTACACTATGGGCTAATAACCTTGTCTAACAATTTCCACTTGGCAATTGCGGTTAACTATGGCCTAAACACTCTGATTCGGAGAGAAGACCCGTGTCCAACAATTGGGCAGTAATTCGAGATAAAAAAAAAATATATATCATCTGTATGTACGTAGTGCAGTTTTGGAACAAAGTTGATCTAAAACTGGTCTAGTCCATCTCTGTACATATAGCAGTTTGGAGTAAGTTTTCACTTCGTACAGGTATAATTAAGCTCTATTCTACAACAGACAAACAAGTCATAGAAGCAACTAACTCAATAGAATCGCAGAACTTCAACTTACCGAGCGAACTAAACGCGAACGAAGTCACAAATAGACGCTAGTTTATGGATTCCTTCAGATATTGCAACCGTGAATGAGAGTCGATGACCTAGATGTCGCTGGTGTCCTATTTAGTCTAGACTCCGTATTTGCATTCGGCAATTAAGCGTTACGACGATACGAGTACCTTATGCATGCTTATTTAATAGTCTGCATTAAATTGAACGTAATATAAAGGAATAACGTATGAATAAACACTTGAATATCAAAACGCACTTCGCGTGAAATTTAGTCATAGCAATTTAATTATATATTTCACCTTTAGTGATATATGTATATGTAGTTCTATACGTGAAAACTTGTAATTGGCTTTTATTTTGTTGTAATTTGTGCATACATATATTATTAAGAAGCTGTAAGTTTTTCTAATAAATAAAAATAAAATATTGCCTCTTTAGCAAAATATAAGTTAAGAATATTGGCAATTGACATATTTATTAACTAGATGTGCCACGCGGTTTCACCCGCTACTACATAAAAAACAAACAAACAAACATAACAAGATATTATACATAGCCGATACCCTTCCCCAATAAATGGACTACCCAACGCAAAAATATTTTTTCATATCGAACCAGTAGTTCCTGAGATTTGCGCGTTCAAACAAACAAACAAACTCTTCAGCATTATCATATTTGCATAGATAACTAAATTATTTTGATTTCATGTGTATGTTATAAGGTATGTATGTATGTCTGGTCATTGAGAAGCGACGTAGATACGCCGATTATATGAATTAAATAATATTAAAATCAAACCCACATATGTATTAAGGACTATTGGGTTATAGTAGCGTTATTGTAGTAGAGTTAAAATATATTCACTACGTTCCGTCCGCGCCCGGTGTGCCTTCTGTCTGACCTACACATTAGATAACACTCGTAAAATGTTATTGGATGCTTTTGGTTAGTTCAAATACCACTAAGAGTTAAGTTGGTCATTAACCCTTATCTCTACTAAAAATATGCACCCAGTAATGGGTCAGGTAGTAAGGGAAAGTAAATATTAAGGGTGAGTTATGTAGCATTCCCTTAACCCGCCTTCAGACTCCCTTCGCCTCTATAACCCACATTAATTTAAAATTCGGAATGAATGTATGCAAATACATATATATTGTCACTAGGTCAATTTTAAATTAATTACTATTTGCTATCGTTTAAATCCTTTTTTTTTTCCTTTTGTCTCCCGATCTGCGTAGTCTTAACCTGAAATAGCTGAAATTATTTAAGTATCTGAAATTATTTTTCATTCGTTAATTCTATAAAGACACAATACACAAACAAGCATATCCAACACATAATTTAAGAAAACTATAATTACTAACCTAACCTGGGATCAAAGCTAGAACCCTCTACGTGTTGAACTAACGAACACTGTAAAAAGAGCGTCTTTAAACAACAGAAAAACAAAACAGCGTTATATAAAATGATTGTTCTAATTTAACGATGTGCACTTTAAACTTTGCTAATAAAACAGAAAATATGCGAAAAAGAACTCGCTCCTAAACTTGTTACTTCGTAAACTACGTAACATTCCCTAGACGGAGTATACTCTTGTTTTTCTGTTTTTTTTGTATCTTTACTTGCCCCGCAATATATTTTTACAGTGGAAAATGAACGAGATCAATTTTACTCGTGACGCTGAATATTAGGTACACAGATAATTGTAAATATAACGACCTAGAATAGGTATTATTATTAGTAATAACCAGTTTAGTTCGAGATACCACCGCCACACCGATTTCTAGCGTGAAGCGTGTTCTTGCGTTTCGGTGGAAGTGGTTGCCGGCACACTTATATATGAGGCCATTAGTCGTCGGAAGTATCAGCGCATCTGTGATCTATTTCACAGAAAACATTGTTTTATGTGAAGTTGCTTACAAATGTCTATAGGCAGCAATAACCACTTACCATCAGGTGGACTGCATGCTCGTTTGCTACTTCAACCTGATAAAAAGTACATGCGTGACAAATGCCAAATAATTCGTTGGCGGTTGCAACAAAACGGAAACCTTTTTTAATGTACCACTGAAGATAATTAGGGCGGAGCCCAAAACATACCCCGCTACTTCAACGCTTATTGAAGTATGATACAAATTAATGTTTGTTTAACTGTGATGCCACCAGTACGACCTCCTAAAAGGTTTAACTCTTTGAAGACGGCTACTCATATCACTTTCCTGAATATTTATTTCGTCGTAATTATCTCACATAAAAATTCATAAAATATATTTGCCTAAGAGGTAAATACGTCATGCTTGCTACATACAGCCTTTGATATTGCACTCCAAAAACCCAATTTACGAGGCGGATATTAATATTTTTACGTAACCGAAATTGATCCCGGATGAACGTTAATCAGAAATAAATCACTTTTGTAGAATTATTGGTTGAAAAGCTTGATTTCCATCCATCGGCCTTTTAAGGTTCACTGTTGAACGCAGGCCTCTTATAATAAGGGTTTTTGCCACTAGTGACCGCGCCTGGCATGAGTGTTGATGACCGTCTGGCATACACACAAAATAAGACGCTGATGCCTATCTTCTTAGATTTTGTCCCCCAGTCATCTTTAAGGACAACCACGGATGGAATCCATCCAAGAACGTGAGCGGTGGTATTCAAGACCAAAACCACATGGCACAGTAATTTTAGACAGCTTGCTCGTTTAATGCAACCGGAACCCCTTTTTTGTTTTTATTTTTTTGAACCCCTTTTAATTTTATTTTTTGTTTTAAGGGAAACCTCTCAGGGGTTCATTTCGGCCGTAGAGGTAGCCGTATAATATTTGCATAAATTATTACTTTATCATTTGCAATCAAAATAATAAAAATGATGTTATTTAATTGATCTCATAATAACGCCGTAGCATTGCCTCAAATAAAGGCGAATATATTAGGTAATATATATCCTCGTTGCATATAGGCAGGTTGTTATAATTTCGGCAAACACTCTTGGTTTACTTGCAGAAGTTAAAGAAAAAACAATTCAGATTCATATCACGTCTAAAATCAAGTGTGTGTATTTGATAAGATATACCTACTCGTATGAATGGGGTTCTCGTTAGGTGTCAGAATCTGAGGTAAATTCTGCGTTAACGTGACCAGTGCTATAAACAATAATGTTGGTGTTTGGCTGACCCTTTTTATCGGAGCAGAAATGATGTTTACGGTTTCTTTTAAACATTCCATTATTTTTGTTGCTCTGGTTTATAATATGCGTATTTTAGTAGAAAATCCGCAGTTATGTACCGCGCTATGCATGAGTCCTTTGTGATGAGGGATACTCAGGTTGTCAAGTAAACACTTACATTCTTCTGAAATAACGTGTTTCCTACTTGATTATGTAGTTACAACTTTAGAGTATCTCACAGAGACTCTACTTAGAGTGTTCCTATGTTCGTACATGCTAACTTACTACTAATATCCTCCGTGAGATTATTCTATACAGCCTAACATAACCGATTATCTTATTATTATCATAGTTATACTTATGAAAACATGATGATATGTATATACAATACGTGACACACAACATCTTTCTCACAACTAGGGGACGCCTGGAACATGCTCCACCACGCTGCTCCAATTCAGATTTATGGAGGTGACGTCGATAGCCAGTCCGCGTCAAAATTCGTTTTAAACTTCCTCCGCCTGACAATTTTTATGGACATGGATGGATTAAAACTCGACCTCTCAGTCAAGGTTCCGGGGTTCGATTCCCAGGCACGCACCACTGATTTTTCTAAAATTATGTGCGTATTAGAATTTAATTATCACTGTTTCACGGTGAAGGAAAACATCGTGAGGAAACCTGTGCATCTGAGAGTTCTCATAAAAAAAGAGATCTCAAAGGTGTGTGAAGTCTACCAATTCGCACTTGGTCAGCACGGTGGACTATGGCCTAAAACTTTCTCACTCTGAGAGAAGACCCGTGCCCAGCAGTGGGACAATAATGGGTTGACGAGAAAGATGACAACCTGGATCTAACACATCTAAATATCAGACATTACGTAATGGAAAGGCTATAAAAATTTACACGTGGTGTGATATTTTGTGGTTTAACTGACCGGCAGCACTATGGCGATAAAGCTGCACTGCTTTGGATAAGTTTTTTACACTCATAGCTCCACATTAGGATTTCTCCTGAGTCGTGCGTGCTGGACACACAAACACCCAGACCCAGAAAAAATCTAAACTCATCATTCACATTTCGATAAGTATGTGTGGTGGTGCTGTTTAATTCTACCACATTTTTGAAGCTTAAACATGTTAACATTTAATTTAAATAAGCATAATTGAATCTACTAGTAGGACGCAGTGAGCAAACCATGAAATTTTCGAAAAAATGAATGTGACATCAGATTTTATTCAATGTAATAATAAATAATTTAATATAACAGTCTAATAGTGAAACAATATGAACGTAGAAGTAACAAAAAACATCTTTAATAATACCTGAAGCACCCAAAACCCAATAGAACAAACAAAATTAAACAAGTTTTATCGTAAGCTTTAATAACGCGATAACATTTTGTTATGCTTCAAATTTTACGAGAAAAGTTCACATTGATCTATCTTAAACGTTACATCGTAAACAATAAACAGTATCTTCAAAGCCCCCGGCTATATAGTAATGTTTCCCAACAAAAACTACGCTATCTTAACAAAAAACAAACCCATTAATATATCATATTCTGTCGTTCTGAAGTATATGAAGTTGAACAATAAATATTAGCATAAGAGTACAGTTACAATGTTTCCTTGCATAAGATAAGCGATAAGATATAATATAATTTCCTCCTGTATCGTGGGTACCATGGATACACAAACACCCAGACATGATCTAAACTTATCATTAAGATATCTGCCTGGCCGGGGATCAAACCCTGACCCCATTATGTGTCAGATCGGTATGGTGACCACTCCACTACGCAGGCCGTCAGATGTAAAAATTATGTAATTTTTTGTGAGACTGAAATAGCAAAAGTGGCGTTGATTACTCATCATACTGTGCTCACTACTCGTGCCGAGCAGAGAGTACACTGGAGAAACAGAGATGAACTCTGCGAGCACTTCTCTGTCACTGAGTAGACCACGATATATTCCATATTACGTTCACCACGCAAAAAGTGGGCAGCCCCCTTAGAGCAGGATTTCCCTAAAACAGTAAAATAAGTCATCTCATTATTTATAACCACTCAGCCGAATTCTGTCTATTTTTTATAGTGCTTGCATAATTGGCAGAGTTTTAAACAAACTTTTAAACATCAGTCCTTCCTTGGCGGCTACGTCATAAAATGAACCCACTGTTCAAACTTTATTTTTCTAGCGTTGGTAGTTTAGGCTCTGGAATGACGAATCAGTCACTTACTCACGACAAGTCATTTCATAAGTATAGATGTATGTTTAAAAGAAATAAATATGACGGTGGCGCTGCACTAAACAATAAACAGTATCTTCAAAGCCTCTTAAATAAAATTGTTTTAAAAATAGCTGTAAGTAGGGGAAAAGGGGACAATTCTTTATGACGAGTTATCAAGAAAGTACCTGAATAGATCATTCTTATACATTTTTACTTGACTATTTTGACTGAAAGTCATATAAAGCATTAAATTAGATATAACATTACGAATAAAAAAATCGTTTTGTGAAGTCGTGCTTTTTGTTTTAATACTTTTAACAATATTACTAGTTTCATATTATAGCTGATTAATCTTCTAGCCCGCTCCTCGCTACCGTTAGCGCAAGTACCTAACTCACCTTACAGCCTACAGGCATTTGCCCATTCGAAACAACATTTTAAAATGAGCACGAATTCAGTGGAGAAAATAAAACGGCTTTTTAAGCTCTCATAAACATACTTGGATTGAGGTCGCGTTTACGATGCCATGTCCTATTTGTCATGAGGCTGTAAACCGAGTTAGGTTGCACGTTATAGCGTGTAATTGTGAGCCTTTTTGTACTGGTATAAAATAGGTTATTAGGAGGTTAATACATTTCATAAAATGTTTTACTTTTATAACACATCTACATATCCAGTGATGATGTAGATTTAAAATCCCTTTCGATCCCTATTTCCGTGTTTCAAATTGTAGAGCTTAGCTTACTTTAATGATAGAGGAAATCATCGTTAGGAAAGTCATGTGCCTGATAGTTCAGATTATGTTTTAACTTTTTTCCTTGCACTTTTTTCATATTAAAGCTGATTAATCCTCTAGCAACTCATTTCTCGCTAGCATTCGCTCAAGATCCTACCTTACAGCCTACTGGCATTTTCCCATTCAAAACCACATTTTAAAATGAGCACCATTTCAGTGGAGAAAATAAAATGTTTTTTAAGCTCATAAACATATTGAGGTCGCGTTTACGATGCCACGTCCTATTGGTCATGAGGCTGTAAACGGAGTGAGATTGCACGTTAGATAGCTTGTAATTGTAAGCCATTTTGTACTGGTATATAATAGGTTATTTAAAATCTTAATCTATATATAAAAGGCAATTCCGACTCACTGACTTATTATATCAACGCACAGCTGAAACTATTGTACTTAGAACCTTGAAAATTAGTAGAGGGATTCCTTTTATGACGTAAGTGACCGATAAGGACTTTTACAAATTCAACCACTAAGGGGATTAAAGTCGTCGGTCGGGAGATTGAACACAGAATAGTTTTCAGTTTCAGTTATAATTTTATTTTTTTATTTAAATATAATACTTAGAAATTCTTTCGTTTGTCATACAAATTTAAAATTTTCAATGGAACTTCTTAGTAAAATTATTTTCTTTTTTCGCAACAAAAATGAAAACTGACAATACATCATACCACAAGCTTTACATACTTATACGTATTTGTATTTAGTTTTCTCAAGATTTTCATCTACATTTTATATGTCCGTTCAACATAATAGAAATTGGAATATCCTTACAATAGCTTCGATGAACAGCGTTTTCTTAGCGAATACAAAAAATGCAAGGAATTCTTCAAGAATCGTGAAAGGTTGTCCTATTTTCACACCCGCTGTGATCCGAAATCGAACCAATGCAGGGTCAATTTCCCTTTACTCCCAAACGTCTCCCTGATGGATGATCGACCTCAACGCCGGACGCAAATATACTCAGGGTCCGATTTTAGTATATTAAGTAACTGTATACAATTTTTTTTCCTTTCTTTCAAGTTTGTATTTTTAGTTTAGGAATAAAAAACTATTTGTCTACCTGTCCCTATATTATTTATTCTTACAGTATCTATTAACTCGTATTTTTTTCTTAAAATTATAAAACTTGATAAGCAAAATAACCAAAAATATTATGGATCTTTGTCGTGTAAACTAGATATGTAAACATTATGTAAGCGGTATCTTAAAATTACATATTGACTTTTTATATGTACTTTTTTATATAAATATGAAGTAGCAAACGAGCAAGCAGCCCACCTGATGGTTATTGTCAGTGGCTACTGTCGCCCATGAACATTTGTAAGCAACTTTATATAGAAAAGAGGTTCTATATAAACTGTATCACAGATGCGTTGCTACTCTCGAGGACTGAGATGGTCGCCTCATATAGAAGTAAGCAACCACACCCTTCCATCGAAACGCAAGAACTGCTTCACGTTAGAAATAGGTGTGGCGGATATACATCCCCCGGCGGAAGAAAATGGTTCTACCACCTTGCAAATATCACCTCTCGACAAGAC
>DWNE01007571.1:0-12143 GCA_018249875.1 Cecropterus toxeus | reverse complement strand
AACTAGTGAAAATTGAGCTCAAAGATTCCGTTACATACATACATACAACCGAAGCTAATAAAAGCGAGTTAAAAAGGCTTATTTCATTTGTTTGTCAGATTTATAATATAGGCACAATAACGAAATGGTCATTACGCAATTATCATTATTCTTATCAAGTAATTAATCTCATGCAGATAAATTAATACTCACATAATATGGAATCGTAATAATTATCTGAATTAGGTTTTTCTTTTAATGATTAATCAGGATTAAGAAGATTGTAATTTATATAAGTAGTTTGATGGTTGAAGTCGATATGTATGTAAAAGTTTTTGCTTGTTTGATTGTGTTCTACTCTCGCCACCTCAATGTCACGCCATTTTGTCGACTTAAACTGTCTTTTTCTCTTATATAATGTACTGTCAGTATAATATGAGTTCATCAAATGTAATATATTTAAACGAGCAATTCTTGTATATATATAAATATATATATATGTGTGTAATCAGGATCTCGGAAACGGCTCTAACCGATTAGAGATTTTTCAACTCAAGGAATAGATTAATCAAGGTTATAGGTTCGCCAAAAGCTCGGTTCCCAAGAAATAGGCATTTGCTAAAACCGCGTTTAAAGAAACTTTAATGTCAGCGCCATCTATAACGCCATGACCTATGAGAGCAACTCTGGGTAAAAAAGTAAAAAACTGTTTTTACTCGATAGATGGAGCTTTGTGATGCTACAAAAACATAAAAACCGCGAAACCCTGTCAACCAGGTACTACTTATATAAAAAGTAATACTTTTGTTTTACATCAGTTATCTTTTAAAATATTATGTTTAATATCAAAAAACAACTTATCAAAAAAGATTTTGTAGGACGTCGGTGTGTCTGTGCGAATCTTAGTAGGTATGATTCAGGAAAAATACCCAATAACTGCATATTCACTTGAGTATTCTTCGGATTGAATATCTATTAAACCCACTAATTTATTTATTTAATTGACTTTAAATGATTATGTTTCTGTTTGTTTATTAATAAAAATGTTAATAAGTATTTCGCTTTTAAATAAATAGTTTGAAATGAGAAATTGAGTAACATAAATCTATTCAGTGACGATTCTTTAAGCTGAAAGCTCCGCCTGGCGGAGCGGTCACCATACCGGTCTAACGCGCAATGAGTCCCGGGTTCAATTCCCGGCCAGAAAGAAATATGAATGATGAGTTTAGATTTCTGTACTGGGTCTGGGTGTTTGTGTGTTCGTCTTTGTGTGTCCATGGCACTCACGACACAGGAGAAAAACCTAGTGTGGGGCTATGAGTGTAGAAAGCGGTTTTTTTTTTAATTACAAGAATTTTCCAACCGCTAGATAGATAAACAGATAAAGCAAAAACGTCGTGCAGACAGCACACAAAAGACGAAGTTTATGATGATGGATTATGTTTTGGACATAGTAAAACCAGGTTGTAAAGTTTTTGGTTAACGATCGTTTACACCTTTTAAGATTAATTTCCACGGATGCTGATATTAAGAATACGGATACGATATGATTTGGGAGCATTGGCAAGAGATGATGAGAGGTTACTACTACCAGACGATTTAAAAAAAGTTTGAAAGGTACGTAAACCCCTCAGAGAACACAATATCATTTTAAAATGTTATTTAGTTGAAAATATGGGATTTCGATTCAAGCTTAATAATACCTTCCAATAACTTAATAGATTGCTAATAGGTAGTCTACAAAATGTTTCTTCCATATCTGTAAAGTATGTTATTTACAGCGGCAATGTAAATTTAAGATTAAGATAAAAATTGATAAAGTTTCTTTATCGTAACAAATTGACCTTAAACAATACCTAATTATTAGCGGTAGATGTATACATCTTATCCAAATTATAAATTGGATAAGATAAAACTATATGGGAACAAAGGCGGTATAATTTAGTTATTGACGTGAACCAGCGCCAAAATGGTAAGTGCCTTTCGGTATTTTATATTGGAATACAATATCACTCCAAAAAAGTCTTTATCACATTTAGAATTGATAACTGGAAGCTGCAGAACATGTTATAATATTATGGGTTTCAAATATTCAATAATGAATACATAATAATCAGATTTTTTTTAAATCTTCATAACGACATATCAAAGAAACTTAAATCAACTACACTCATAGAATAATATAAAAAATCTTAATACTATTATTGAATATGATTCTTTCTTAAAATTGTTAATCTTTGTAAAGACTTTCTTAATAAAATGGACACCAATGTCAGAATCGACAATCGCATAGAACTAGCTTATTTAAACAAGTGTATATAAGATAATCTATTTTATTTAGTCTGTTTAAAAACATATACAATATAGGTCTTAGCTAAGGGCGTACTGTCTATTCATAGTCCAAAAGACTGAATAGACAGCACGTATAATATGTTGGACGACACACAACGCCGTTCTAATCAATTAAACCATCATTAAAATTACCGACTTTCACTAGATCGTAATTGGCCTTGATTGATTTGGTTGCAAGTTACGAAATGAAATCATTGCACAGCATTACACATGATAATTGTTACTGTTTTTCTATTAAAAAATTGAATTTTGACTAAATATTTTATATTTTTTTCTATGGTGGTAATGTTCCTTCAAACATCAGATTGATTATGACGTGGACGATTGAACATACAAAAGAAAAAATCTTTTTTGATCAACTTTTGGACAATGAGTAAAGCAAGCTTTTTTTAGTTAGAGTTACATGAAATTCAATTCACAAACTATTTTATTTTTAATGTTGTAGACCAGACGCTGGTTGCACCTCGTACTAGCAGCTACCCTTATCCAGGGTCTGCTTTCCTTCAGTCCTGTGCCGGTAGATGACGAAGAATGGGAAGAATTTTCAAGAATGATGAGAGACCCGGCGTACCGGCTTCCAACCACGACCAGACCAAGTCATTACTTAGTCTCACTTACGCCGTACTTCGATGATCCACCAGTTAATATCAGCCCTTTTACCTTTGACGGAGACGTTACTATCTATATAAGCCCTACGGTGGCGAATATAAATGATATTGTGATGCATTGCAACGACATCACTATTCAAACTTTGAGTATACTTCACAACAATGTGGAGATCTCTGTTGCCAATCAGAACCCGGTCTGTGAAATGCCTTACAGTTTCTTAAGGCTAAGAACTACCCAAGCGTTGCAGCTAAATGAAACATATGTCGTGAGGATGACGTTCAGGGGTAATTTGCAAACTAACATGAGAGGATTCTATAGAAGCTGGTACATTGACAGTACTCAAAAGAGGTATGTGATTTGTACGCACTATTGTATGTCCGCTATCAACTTATTTTATTATTAACCTACTTGAGAGTAAGTCACAACTAATTCTCTATGGAATGGGGCAAACAACTAATCCGATATGAAAGAGTAAAATTCATTCCACTTCAGTTATTTTTATTGCAAGTTCAAACTTTACATTTTTCCAGGTGGATGGGAACAACTCAATTCCAGCCTGGACACGCCCGTCAAGCCTTCCCTTGCTACGACGAGCCTTCGTTTAAGGCTACCTTTGACATCACCATCAACAGAGAAGCATCATTCAGTCCCACAATATCTAACATGCCTATCAAATCTAATACAACGTAAGTTGTCGGCTTGATTGTTTATGAAAATATAATCATTATAATGATTTTGCTATAAATCATCATTTGCTATCACGTAGACGGATGAGGCATTGAAATAGGTGCAATTAATGCGATTAAATTAATTAATTAATAATGAATAATGGTAGCTCATAATAAAATTTATTATCAGTACTTATTGTTGCCTTTTCAAGTGTCTGTCAATCTAATACATTTCCAATTAATCCCCATGTGACATGGTCTGTAATAAATGTACCGACAACGTCAAGATAATCAATTAAAATTGCCATTATTTAATTTGCTACTTATAATGAAACAATCGTAATAACTTAAAGTGATTCATGCTTTAATTTCGGTACAAGCCTAATAACTGAAAATAGCGACAATTTGCGCGCGCGTTTTGGTTTGCGTGGATTTTAAGACTTGGGCCTAAATAGAATTCATTCTATCTGTGGATTACATGCAAATCAAGTCAATTTAGTTTTATTGACTTTAAAATTTATATAATATTAAAAGGGTAGGATTTCTTTTGAGATTATCGTATTTAAGAATGTCTGAAGGTGTCTGCACAACGGGTAAATCTTCCACCTATCTCCTGGCGTTCATTGTATCTCATTATGAAATGGTTGCTACTAATAATAATGTTAGCCGACCATTCCACATCTTTGCACGAGACAACGCGGGCATCACTGGAAACTATGCTTTGGAAATTGGAGAGAAACTCTTGGAGGAAATGGAAGATTTCACTCAAATCCCGTACTACGAAATGGCCTACAACTTAGACATGAAACAAGCTGCTATTCCTGATTTTTCCGCCGGAGCTATGGAAAATTGGGGTCTTTTAACTTACAGGTAAGTAATTCAACTTTTTATTAAATAAATAAAGGTTTTTAAGCTATTATAGTTTATAATTACTATAATTTTGTCCAGATTGTATGCAAACGAAAAACTGTTTGTAATAGTGAATTAGACTTAATATACTATAGCAAATATTGTTACAAACTGTTACTTTTTTGGCAGAGAGGCTCTCGTCCTTTACGACCCACTGAACACCAATCATCACTACAAACAGCGGATTGCCAACATTATCTCCCACGAGGTTACCCACATGTGGTTCGGTAACCTCGTCACATGCGCTTGGTGGGATAATCTTTGGTTAAACGAAGGTTTCGCCAGATTGTACCAGCACTACTTGACTCAAGCGGTGAGCATTTAAATATTAGTTGCTTGTTTTAATACAATTTGTAAATACTTCATTTTTTTTAAATTTTATACAAATCCTAATTTTTTATTTTAAAACTAGTGTTCTGATAATGTAATGTCTTCTTTTTATTATACAGGTAGCTCCTGAAATGGGTTACGATATTCGTTTTATAGTAGAACAGCTACAAACGGTAATGATCTCGGATTCAGTTGACGATGCCCACCCGCTCACAGATCTTACTGTTAACAATCCTGCATCAGTTAGCAACCACTTTTCAGCCATCACTTACGCTCGTGGAGCCGCCATCATTCGGATGACTCATCATTTGCTGGGCTTCGAGACGTACCGCAAGGGTCTTCGCTACTATCTTACTGAAAGGTATGTTTTATTACATTTTATTGAAATTATGTTTACCTAATCTATTGTATCTGTCACAACAATAACTCACCAGAACAGTTTATGCAGGATTATATACATAATTAGCAATTAACAATTAACTATCTTTACATTTTACTAGGAAATTCGATGTCGCTGAACCTCACCACCTGTTTAGTGCTTGGGACAGAGCAGCTTTAGAAGATGGTGCTTTATCTGGATACGGCGGAATTACCATCGATAGTTACTTCAGAAAATGGTCTGAAAAGGCTGGTCATCCTCTGCTCACTGTCACTATAAATCAAGCAACTGGTCGCATGATCGCAACTCAGGTAAAGTGATTAATTTTAAGGTTCTCTCCGCCCCCTTTCTTCTTTCTCTTGCAATTTATTGATTGATGATATAATCGTGGAGTTAATAAACCCTTTTTGTTATTAAGGCTCGTTGGGAACGCAATACTGGTATATCAACTGTTCCAAGTCTGTGGGACATTCCTATCACCTGGACCAGAGGTGGTGCTCCTGAATTTGATAACCTGAAACCGTCAATGATCATCACAGCGCAATCTACTGTGATTGAAAGAGGCACCACTGGTTTTGAATGGGTCATATTCAACAAACAACAAGCTGGTAAATATTAATAAACACGTGACGACTAGATAACCCATTTCCTTTAGAAGTCGGTTGAAAATCAAATAATCTATATATATAAAAGGCAATTCCGACTCACTGAATTATATATCAACACAGCCGAAACTACTATACCTAGAACCTTAAAATTTGGTACAGGAGTTCCTTTTATGGTGTAAGTGAGCGATAAGAAAGGTTTTTAAGAAATTCAACTCCTAAGGGGGTTTAAAGGTTGTATGAATATATTTTTGTGAAGCGTATGTTTACAAAATTCCATTTTACAGCATTCTACAGAGTCAATTACGATGACACCAACTGGGCTCTTCTAACGAGAGCCCTGAGAGGCCCAGATAGAACTCGCATACATGAAATTAATCGTGCCCAGGTAACTAACCATTTAGCAACTTTTTAGATTACGACAATAGAGGTCTATGAAACATCTGCTTCAAGCGTTTTTCGTTAGCGTAGTAGATGATGACTTACGGACCCGGATGATCAGTTTGACTGGCAGTGGGTTTCGGGATCGATCCTCGGTCAGACATCTAAGTGTTGCATTTAGATTCTGTTTTGGATCTGGGTGTTTGTATATTCATCTTTATCTATCACCATGGATAGATAAAGATGAATATAAAAAAAACCATAGACTCCTTAGAGGTAGCAGTGCATCTGTGGCCAATTTAACTTAAGATTGTGATCTCACCTGAGGTTGATTACAGATATCTATGGAAGCAGTGGTCATTTACCATCAGCTCATGCTCGTTTGTGTACTTAATATACATACTTCACGAAAGGCCACGACATTCCCATATAAATTGTAGCGAAATTGCCGAAGGTAGCTTAATGCTGACACTTGCATCGCCAGACGTTAAGGGTCTCGTGACCTTCACGTAAGATCTACAGAAGGCGCGGGCTTTGTGCGTTTTAAGCTTAAATTAATTTATTGCCTTTCATAATATTTAACAAAATGCATTTTAAATGTCAGTAAATATCAATCAAAGTTGTTATTATGGAAAAGCACGTCAGTGCCTTGGCAAATTCTATCTGGTATTTTACAAGATTTATTTCCGCAGATTGTTGACGACTTATTCGCTTTTGCTCGTGCCGGCGTAATGACTTACGAGAGAGTGTTCAACATAGTGTCTTTCTTAGAGTTCGAAGATGCGTATGCGCCTTGGATTGCAGCGATTAATGGATTCAATTTCGCTATTAGGCGATTGGCTCACGACAGTGAAAATGCGCAGTTGTTGCGAGTAAGTAACGATATAAAGTAACAATATATTATATTACTTATAACATACATTACATAAGTAGGTAATTTAT
The DNA here is from genome assembly GCA_018249875.1 of Cecropterus toxeus. Lineage (NCBI taxonomy): Eukaryota > Metazoa > Arthropoda > Insecta > Lepidoptera > Hesperiidae > Cecropterus > Cecropterus toxeus. The sequence goes on along the minus strand of DWNE01007571.1, from coordinate 4,989 downwards.
GTTGCAAAGTGCCCAAAAAAAGAAACGTTTTCGCAAATAATTTGTAAAATAATGCACATTCTCTTTAATATTTATCAAATTGGAACCCAATATTTTTTTATTGTAAGCTACTATTTGTCCTAATAAAATTTTATTATTTGTTAAATTGACTTTATAATAGTCACTTATGGTCCAAAGTGGATCTTAAGGTTATTTTTTATCATCTTACTTCCAGGTTCTAGATTAGTTCTATAGAGAGTCCAAAAGTGGACTGCACGCAGTCACGTTTGCTACTTCAACCCTTAAAACAAATATTTTTATAGGATAACATCATCCGCCTGAGTGCAGCTATCACCAGACGTCTTGGATACTCCGAAATTGAAGGTGAAACCTTCATGGATGGTCTTCTGAGAATGCACGTCATGACCTTCCTGTGTAATGTCGATCATCCAGAATGCGTTGCTGCTGCCAGAGAGAATTTCCAAAGATGGAAAACTGGTGGATTGTAAGTCATTTCTTGTCTTTCCATCTAAATATTTTTAAATCAGATATGTTAATATATGCGATACTTTCATTGTTCTACACAATACAGTTAGTAGCTTTCTCAATAAATTAAAGTCTGCGTACAGTTATTTTGGCTCTGGATAATTTACATCATTATTTTATTAGCCAGAATTTTGCGCGGGATTGTTCATATTTAGTATTTTGTACGAGTAGATCCATCTATCCATCAGTCAGTATCCAGCGCTTTCATTTTATCTTCCTTAGATGTTGTTCCATTTGTTTGGAAGGTGAACTATGCTTCTTTCATCTAAACGTGGTTGCCACTAGAGCACTTTTACTCGAGCACTTTTTAATCACATACATACCGGTTATCGATCTTTGGAGCAAAGATACGTTAATGGATGATGGATGGAATTATACTTGAGTTAACCAAACGATTAACATCTGATATTTCAACGTTTTAGCATTCCTGCAAATATGCGTCCATGGGTATACTGTTCTGGACTGCGTACTGGTACTGCTGACGATTTCAATGTTTTATGGAATCGATACTTGAATGAGGATTTGGCGAACGAAAATATCGTTCTGCTGGAAGCTGCCGGCTGCACCCTTGACCAGAATAGCTTAGATAATTTCTTAAACGCAATCACTGATGGCTTGGAGACTGTTAGACCTCAAGATTTTGCCACGGCTTTCGCTTCTGCCACTAATAGAAACGAAGAAAATACCATGAGGGCCTTAAGCTGGTTAAGCTCTAACCTCGATCGTGCTATCGCAAAGTAAGTTTTACTTTAGAAAAACTTTTCTTAAACTTTTTTCTTAGGATATAATAAATGCAAATTCAAGTTACTTAATGACATTATAGTTATACATATTTTACAAAGAATGTATTATTTACAGCGCCACTAGTGCTACACTTGTTAACAACATAGCAGCTCGTCTGCTCAATGAACAACAAATCAGTACGGTAAGTTCATAAGTCGTTACTGTAAACAACGAGGTTGTATTTTACGTAATTTATTAAATGTTTAAGATTTTTTTTTACCCAACTGTATCAAAAGGAGGGTAATGTTATTCGAGCATATGTATGTATGCCCATTTATTTGGCACGCGCTACAGCCCAAACGGACAGATTGTGACGTATGACATATCATTAGAATCGTCTCAGTTTGTAAAGTGAAAAAGGGCAATATAACTTTTAAAATAGACGCCTGAAAACAGTGGAAAAATGAGAAGGAATGAGGGAGGGATGATTTTTTTACTATTACGACAATATGAGCATCAAATGAAAGCTAGTAAATAGACTAATCTAAAAATATATATATTATAATACTTTTACTTGACTTACAAAAAAACACATAAACGGTAAATAAAATGTATGTAGGTTATGAAAAAAAATTATTTTTAAACAGTCGGTTTTTTTGTTTTAATGTTTTTAAAGATGTTACTAATTGTAGAACTATGTACGAATCTTAAACTGAATCTGTTTATTCTAAGATTTTTTATGAAAGACATAGTATTATAAATATGTAATTATTTCAGTTCCAAGCGTTCTTGGACCAGAACCGCGAGAAACTGGGTACAGTGTATAACACAGGTGTACAAGCCATCGCTTCTACCAGGGAGAACCTTGCATGGTCCAGCCGCAGGATTCCCGAATTCGTAAGGTTCTTCGATAGGGGTTACGTTGAAGACGTTATTGACCCACTGCCCGATCCAACAACGCCGGCAACGACAATTGCTCCGACGACTCCTCCGCCGGCAACAACAGCAGCTCCAGGTGCAGCTAACGTTGCTGTAATGAGCGTTGCATCTCTGCTAGTTAGTGTTGCTGTTGCATTAGCTGCATAAACCATATTTATATTTATATGATCGATTGTCATAAATTTTAAATAATTATATTTTATATGTTTTTAATAAAGTAGCATATACAACTTTGTTGTTTCTTTTCCTAAATCTTCAAATTCGTAAACTTTTGTAGACTATTTTTGGTACTTCACAAATGATATATTTTAATACACTTTAAATTAAACGAATGGTAGCCAGAATATTAAATCGGAGTAGCTTACTTGATGCAGGGTTAGAGAAGATAGGAATCCCAAGCGCGTGACGACAAGGGGTTTAGCATCCGGTTCACTTTCACATGAAGCAGACATCTCAGTAATCTGGAGTAGCAAAGCATCTGTGATTGACATTAATAAGAACCCCTGTTTGAAATGTAATTGCTTAGCAATATCCATGGACGGAATCGACCACAAGCTAGACCAACCATCTGGTGGAATGCATGGTCGCTTGCTACTTCAAGCTTAAAAAAATCTGACATTCGAAAGTTTCTAGCAACCTTTGTGGTTTGACTTTAGAAACATCACTGCCTATTTCTGCCTATATTGGCCGCCACTTTTTTCCTTTTTTTGGCCATGCTAAGAGCTGCTCTGTTTTAGTCAAAAGCGTATGATAACGATACTACATTAAATTTTTCAGAATGAAATTAATAGAAAAACTAAGGGCAAAACAAACATTGCAAGTTAAATAAAACCTTTTAAATAACTGTAGATAAACATCTACATTTTATTTATTTATCAAATTATATAGAGTTCAAATATAAATTTAAATTTTATGTACATCGTTGGCAAAATATTTATTAACGTTTTATCAAAAACCTACATAGATTTCTTATCTGTATATCCTGATTCTTAGTACGTAGCCATTATGCTGGATAATAAAGAAAGATAAATAATCTAAGTACATGTAACGACCATGAACGTGCTTTTTCACACCTGAAATAACGTTAAAATTCGTAATTAGAGCGCGAATTTGACATGCCCCGTAGTAGGAGTTTTATTAAATTTTTATTAAACAATCATTACGTTTCGCCCATCATTGCAAATCATATTCCAAGGTATGGCGGAAAACGTTAAGGTGCATTGTTTTTGGTAACGGAAAGAATGATTGTTTTGAGGAAACATAATAAACTCGTAGTACTGCCTGATTAGTTACTAATTCATTAATGACTTACTAACTAATTAAAGACAATGTCCAGTGTAGCGGAGTTCTCTGCGGTTCATTACTGGACGCATAATCTTCACACCTATTTCTGTTAATAAGGGCAGTGTTAAGCGCTCTAGTCTGAAGACCATTTATTGTCATGCTCTTTTGCAAGTTCCATAAAGAAAAAAATACTGTTCTCGTGAATAGCAATCGTAGTATCTGTGATTGACTTCAAGCGCACAGTCCTCATAATTTGAATTTTGATGCCCAATGTTCGAAGGCTGGAGTCATCACCATCAATACCAATACAACATTTCAATAGAATTTTCACAAACATTATACTCGAACCAATCTAAGCAGTGCTTTTGATGCCGTTCTCAAGACTAGGAAATGGAATAACGCCCAGATACGACGTACGTTTGAAAGGTGGTAGAACCAGTATAGTTCCTACAGTAATCGCTATTACGGCCGATTGGTATATCGACCACACCTATTTCGAACAAGAAGTTGTTGCATTTCGGTGAGAGGGCGTGTATGCTGGCTTACTTATAATTATATTATCATCTTTGTCCTAAGGCATGGCAATGCATCTAATTCCTTGTTCTATACATTAGTTGCGAATGCGGCAAGTCAATGCCCCACAAATATGGTCGAATGCATGCTAGTTTGTTACATCATATGAAAAAACGTACTTTTGAAAGACCATTAAAAAATAAGCTGTATTTTTTTAGATTATTAGGTATTGCACGATAAAATAATGAGAAAAAATACTAATGACTGAAATTGAACTAATACTATCTAGACAATATACTCGTTCTATCGCCAGACCAATGGCACTGTTATAACTTGTGTTCATTTCAGGGTCCAGATTCCAAACGCAAACTGCAAACAAAGCCATGTTGGAATCAAAATTTTGGAAATCCCTCGCAAGTGTTAAATTTTACACTAATAAATTTTTGGCCAGATTAGAAGTTACTGGTTCGAAGTCGATTTCCATATTTTTGTTATTTATGTACCTAGATCACGCAACAAATTTTGAAAATACAAATATCTGAATCACAAGGATATATACACTTGCTACAAATATCGCATGTATTTTCAATATTATTGCTTAATAATTAGTAACAGGTAGCTTTTAAACTCCAGATGTGTTAGATAAAAACAAATATTGAGAAATGAAACTGGAAATTATTTGATTGCAAAGAACTGGTATCGCTGATTATTAAATTATATCTATAGATTATAGCATATTTGATAAATTTATAGTACTCAAATGAAATGTGACGGACGATAAAGTGATTAGTGATAAAAATAGTAATATACTTTTGGTATGAACATTTTTTGAGGTTTCAGTCGGTCTCTGGGTGTGCAGATCGCCACCATGGGTAAGTGTTCATGGCATTAAATTTTTCAACGGGACTTAAGTTTAAGACTTGAAATTTACTTAAACTAAATATAACAAAAGAAAAAATATTTACAAAATGTACATATATACAAAAATGAAAAACAAAAATATAA
>DWNE01007570.1:0-12144 GCA_018249875.1 Cecropterus toxeus | reverse complement strand
CGGTTAAAAATAGAATATAGGTTTACCCTCACAGTGCAAGAAATAACACGAGATTCGTTCAAAGAAATCTAATTAAAGCGCGCTTTGTTACGAATACTAACTCAATCCTGATTAATGAGAAATGCAGTTGTTATGGAACGACGATCCCCGAGTCGATTAAATGAATCTAGTATAATTGATTTGTTTTAGTAATTACTAGCCTTTTTGTTACACGGAAGTAGTAAACGACTTTTTTTTATCAGATTGAAGTAGTAAACGAACATGCTGTTTACATCAAAGAACATCTGTAAGCAACTTTTTATACAACAAGTTATATCTAAAGTCGATAATAGATGCATTGCTACTCCCGAGGACTAAGATGGTCGTCTCATACATACATAATTTTCCCAGCAACAACATCTTTCCACCGAAACGCAAGAACTGCTTTACGCTAGAAATAAGTGAGACGGTGTTACCTACCTGGTCGCACTACACTTTTTAGGGTTCCGTACCCAAAGGGTAAAATGGAACCGACTCGGGACGTTACTAAGACTCCGCTGTCTGTCCAGCTGTCTGTCTGTCTCCAGTCTGTATCACATAAACCGTGATAGCTAGAAAGCTGAAATTTTCACGAATGATGTATTTCCGTTGCCGCTATAAGAACAAATACTAAAAATTAAAATATATATATATGTATATTAAGGTGGGCCCCATACGATAAACGTGTTTCTACTCAATATTGTAGATAATGATGCGGAACCCTTCGTGCGCGAGTCCGACTCGCACTTGACCGATTTTTATATCACCTGGGTATCAACCCATTAAAGCTTTACCTCTTTTGTTATAAAAGGTAAAACAAACTTCGTGATTCGATTGAAGTATCACCGCCACACCTATTTTCATTATCCTACCGCTATTCCTATTGCCTTTAAACAACAGTGTTATGCGTTGCTGTTTTGTGGTCTGGTATGATAAGGGAAACAGACTTATCCTAGGCGTTCTATCTTAGCCCTCAGGTGACGCATCTGTGGCCGAATGTAAGACATATCTTACTTGTTGGTTACGAATGTCCACGTCCAGCAGTTACCACTTGCTATCAGGGTTAATGTTATATGTATAAAAATATATCTCCAGCGCGCTTCTTTAATGCGAATTTATGGAAGAGGTCGGCGGTATAAGTCGAATATTTTGAAACAGCTCATAAGACCTTGAGGTTAACGACACAGTGCAACCCAGACCGACATCTTAACGCACCCTCCTAAAGAAGCGCGCAGTAAATTTAACCACTACTGATCACCTATCCAATTTTGACCACACTTGACGTTAACTCTATAAGTAGGTCGAAATCTACAAAAATCGCAGAGCGACGCAGTTACTTATATAACAATTTCAAAAGATAAACAAATCAAATTTCGAATAGTCTACAAATCATAACGAATTTAATTACTTACAGAATACAGAATAGTCACTCTCAGATCTGATAAAGTTTGGTTTAAATGGCAATAAGTTATAGTAATGTACTAAATAAAGGCATATTCATTTATTCTATTTAAATCCGATAATAAATAATGATGTCTCAAATTCGTAGTAAAATGTATATTTTAATCAAATATTAATTACGTTCAATTTTATAGCCGCCGGCATAATTATATATTTACTATTAAATTTCTCGAACAAGTTACGAAATTATTTGTTTAATAAATTCATGACGGCCAAAATTTTAATAGCATTAACGAAATTACATTCATTAGTCGACTTTCATGAAATCAAAATATCGGGAACTGAATTATTCAGTTTAATTAAAACATTTAAGCGATTACGCTGAAAATGCAACAATACGAGGCTCGTTCTATTGTTACTAATTCTGAACAACAGAAAGAAACAAATTTGCGAACAAAAATTGATGTGGGGTAGGCACCCGTTCAACCCTTTGGACAATAAATCCAGAATTAATTAAATCGCCGACATCTTGGGATGACGAATCGATCTACGGCCGTTTGGTTAAATGCTTTTGTTTTATAAACAGCGAATAACGAGAAAAGATATGAATCGAAGCATCACACATTTATTTAAATAAGAAACTGCAATTGTGATATTCACAAACCGGCCAATTGCGAGCCGGACTCGCGCACGAAGCTCCGTACCAATATCTATAAAAACGGTAATAAAATCGCGTTGTTGTATAGTAGAACCTTACATATTTATTTTATCCTGTTTCTAGTATTTGTTGTTACGGCAGAAACAGTACATCATCTGTAAAAAAACATCTGTCTAGCTATCTCGGTTCATGGGATATAGCCTATAGGACAGACAGACAGCGGAGTCTTAGTAATAGAGAGAATAATAATGTCTTTAAGGGATGTTTTAAGGTATGGATCCCTAAAATCGATAGTGTAAAAAGCCAACACGAATGTGAATCTCAATACGGTACAATTTCGATTGTTATCAAATGACTAAAATTAAGCCTGGCCTGTTATATGAATTTAATCTCATGAAACAAAAAATTACACACTCAAAATAATTTATCTAATGTTACGTATCTTACAAGATACGTGACTAGATAAACTATTGTGAGTTTGTGAAAGTCAGCCACAGGCATAGTCATTACCCGACTTCGTCAGATAGAGGAGAATGTACCAAGATCCATTTTTGACATCCTCTACAACCTAAACAGCTGGAAGATTTTAAAATATGAGTTGTCGTCGTCAGTTGCGAGAATGACATAGTCTCTATAATTAATTTCACCGAACAATCAGCTTTCTGACATTATAACACAATCTAAGAGAATTCAATTTATATATTTAGCAACGATTCGAAAAATTTGAATGCCATTTTTGTCAACCCATTACCATTCCACTGCTGGGCATGGGTCTTTTCCCAGACTGACAGAATCACAGGCTATCTTGCTGGCCAAATGTGAATTGGTAGACTACAAACACCTTTGAGTACTTTTTTAAAAACTCACAGGCGTATTGGTTTCCTCACGACGTTATCCTGCACCGTGAAGTAGGGATAAATTATTTCTAAAACACACATGTTTAAAAAATCTATGGTGCAGGCCTGAAATTCGAACTCCAGGCCCACGAACTAGAAGCCGTGTTTCAACCATTCTGTTAACACTGCTCTGTCATTAATTTCATACAGTTAAAAATATCTTTCATCGCTAATCGCTAATGACTTTGCCCTGAAATAAGTCGAAACTCGAGCACGTTCCGAACAATTAGTCCGTTTTCACGAACTCGCCAATATAGCGTTTGTCAAAGTCAGCGCTGATTTAATTTGAAACCGACTCGTTACGGACCCACCCGTCGGAGCTATGGAATGCTAGGATATCGTTATGAACTTTAGTTTAAACGAAAATTACTATTATTGTTACATTACTATAACTTTCGAAACCCTCGAAATAGATAAAAAAAATGGTACAAAAAAGGTTAATATTTACTTTAAAGAGATGACAATTGTTAAATTTATCACAATGATGTAAAATTACATTTGTTATCTAGTTTTAACTGTAATTTAAAATGAAATATTTAATCAAGTTTAAGTAAGTGTTATTAGTACAACTAGTATTGCTTGTTGAAGTATTGTAAACTATAATTTTGTATAAAAATAAAATAAACGGTTTATATGTCACTACAAAGTAAACAAAAATAATTTAAATGAATTTCGGCTTAATACATACTTTGAAAGTCGGAACTCAACAAATATTGTGATAGATCACTTTAACTGTGTCCAATATGAATAAGATTGATGATAATTAAAACGGTATGCTAAAATCATCTCAATCGGTTGAGATATTCGGATAAAATCAGTAAACTAATAAACATGAAGATAAGCCTTACCTTCTCCTTTCTCAATGTCGGTTAAAACTGAACAATATTACAAGGCGAAAACAAAGCGGAAGGAAAAAGTGAAGGAAAAATTTATAGGAAAGAGCATCAAAACCGGTAGAAAATATTGAACAACTACGTGCCACGTCCAACTCTAACCTAAATCTGGTGCACCGCAGCTGACCCTGGATCCGATGACTTTGAATCTTAAGACCAGGTACAAAGGGTTTGCCAACATGCCTTCGTGGCAGAACTGAAGCAAATTGACCGAGCGGGTCTGCGTCGCACTGATAATAAAATACGTACACTCGACTCTTGGTACAAATGCCAGTAAAGAGCGTATCATTATAATCATTTACATGTAAATGTTGTTTCCTCCCTGTTTTTTGCCGGAAAAGGTCGAGTTTCGCCAAATTACTGATGACACCCGTTACGCAATGGTGTTCAGATTTTCTGAAAGCTTGGACTGTGTTGGCGGATTTAATATGCAAATTTTAAATCAACTTCCGCTTACTTGCGTAAATTATCTGAAGAAAGCCTACCCTATTTGTTTTTATGGAATACATTTGTGAACAAGACGACTGTCAAAATACTCGCGAGGAATTTATAAAAAAATCAAGTGTTATCTTTATAAGAAGTCGGTTAAAAATAAGATCGTTCATAGTTCTATTGGATGTAATCTGTTCTCATAAATTATATAATTCAATTGTTATATTAGTTCTTGTGTAATTTAATTTGTATAATTTAACTTGTGAAATTGAATTAGTATTGCTAAATATTCCATATTCGAAATCTTCATTAAGTATTTATAAGTTGTTTTTCAAATCGTTCTATTTTAATACTTAAAGGACCTCATTACGTTTTTAAGATTGTTTCAAGTTGCTCCAGCTCATTACTTGGGCTCATCTTTGTGTACTTGCGTCGAAATATAAATAAAAGCCGAGGAATATTGGTTACATATGACGTCGCCTCTTTTCTTCGGTCTTCTTTTATCGAAATATTTCTTTGAGTAACGAGCTTCCTGACATATCTTCCTTTAGTTTGGTACTATTGTCGAGTCTTTGGTTGGTTTCAGCCTTTCTTAAGCTTCTTTCGTATAACCAAGAAAACTTGTTATTTGATATTGTATCGTTGTGTTCCATCTTTGTTTGTTGAAAATAAAAATGTGTAAATACAACCAAACAACTTTATCAATCCAGCATTTTTTCTTTAATGTAATATTATTTATTTAAAATTATTTTACCGTCCATAACTGCAACAAGTTCATAATTTTAAGCTCCAGTTTCATAATTTTCAACGATTTTAATACGGCTTGAATTTTTGCAATTAACTCGAACTCCTTGTAATTGAGAAAGTCGAACCTATTCGGAGTTGCAAATTGAAATTTTCTTTCTAACTTCAATACTCGGGTAACAGTTGTAAGTACAAACTTTAGAGATGGATCAACTTCCAAATAATAAGTAAGGGAGTATATTCTTGGAGCCCGGAAGTTTACAACCGAGAAGGGAATCGTAAAACAAAGTTACATAGCCGAGTTTGCGTAAGAGCTATGAAAATTTTATTTGCACCTGCAGGTTAAGATAACTTACGTTTTCGCGAAGTGTCATTGCAGCGTTGAAGCTTGAGACATTATGTAAGGATTATGCACTCGAGGGTTTTAATATTTTAGTCTTAAAATATAGAGTACATGGACTGATTTAGTCTATGTACTCGTATAAGTATTTAAAATTAGTTACCTTTTTAGTATTTCACAAGCTATAACATTCCTATAAATAGCTTCTTGTACTATACTAAGTATGTAGAAACGTTTAAAATAATATTAAAATATAAATTGACCATTGATAAATATAACATTCAAGTTTTTAGTTACATTTTAGGACACAAAGATAATCACTAAATTTTGTTTGATATTTTTTATATTTGCTAATACTGTACCCATCCAAATGCTTTTGAATTGGCAGTTTTGAATGGATTGAACTTTCAAACTAATATTAGCAACACATACAATGTAAAATGAGTAGTAATATCTTCGCAAATCAACAGATAAGCTGATACAATAGTACCAAAAATTCATACATAATTGAAAATACAATGAAAATTAGTTGTGTCATCATATAAAATGAAGTTTACATAATTATATAATTAATAATATGTATTAAAAAGCCAACTGTGTCCTGACACTCCCAGTTAATCAAGAACATGATTCGCTTAAACAGCGATAACATGACAAAAAATCCTCCACACAATTAACGTTGCGCAAGTTTCTAACCGAAGTATTAGCTTTACATGCCGATTCGTAAGTAATGGATACCGCTACACCTTACATCATTAATCTTGGCCGAGCGGGGCAAAGTGCGTTCGGGACCCGTCAGGGTTACCAAAATTTGGATCATTAGTATTTTTCCAAAGGTAATATATTTAATGAGTAGAAAAATCCCACAAAACGACAAAGGCATATTGGATACGAGACATATAGAAAGTACTCTACCATATAAATATTAGTAAAGTTCTGAGATTAAATTGGATTTTTTTCAGAGACAGGTTGGTGAAAACAAAAAAACCCTTCAGAAAATGAAAACCGTAAAAAAGTGAAAAACCTTTATTTCAATATTTATCTCGCTTATTAAACTCTCAGTAACGCTTAAAATTAATTGTCTTGCACTTTCGAAAACGGCACATTAAACGTTGCATAAAAATATATAAATAACTAAAATAACGTTGCTGCTGCAGCTACTATTTGTGAACGTACCTATTTCAAAAAGAACACATATACGTAAACTCGAAGTTGGACAATACTATCTACACAATTCAGTGGCAACCCTACTGTCAGACCCTATTAAACTTGCTTCGGCGGTAACACGAAAAACGCGAACTTTATCTTGCCGAACCTTTACATATAAAACGCAACCGCGCCATTAATCAATGAACGTCCAGTACAGTAGTTTAATATATTGTAGGCCTATTTAAGCTGCTGGGCATTACTGGTCCAATATACAATGATTCGAACAATATTTTGAAGGTCATGGTTATCACTAGGAAAATCAAACGTTTGGTAACTAAGCGAAAAGTAGTCCAAAATCTTAACGTATCAAAATAGAAGATGTCAGTTAGAGATTCAAGGAAAATGGTACAGTAGAAGATATTAAGCCTAAAGACAAAATTTTTCAGACCATTTGCTAGACTATAAAATAATAATGGAATATGTTGGTATCATAAATGGCACGTGAAATTTTCAAGCACTCAATATCTTATCGACTATCTAAAATTTTTTTAACAAAAAATATAACCGACTTCTTTGACACAAAAAAGTAAAAAATAATTCAAATAAATATTGGTTTAGTGCATAAACAGTACATAGTCCCGAAGTCGGCGCTCAACACACTTCGCTAAATCATGTCGACGAAATCATGACGGTCGGTAGCGGCATCGGGGAGTTATGCCTGAACATACATAAGAAAAAAATACGTGACGAATAGATAACCTCTTCGGGCGAAGTCAGTTAAAAATAGTTTGAAGATTATTGAGAAGGTTCTATGAGAACTTCAAGGTAATTTAGGACAGGAAAAGATTGGCGTATTTTGAGTCAAAGGTGAAGACACACATTGAATAGCTACACTAATCCCAGAAGTAAATTTTTCCTTAATGCTTCGAATGCTTCAAAAAATCCTAATCTCTAATTACTTTTACCCAACTGCGTCAGAAGATCGATAACATTTTACCCTCGTGTGATGTAAAAGTGTTTGATAAAAAAAGTATTTTTGGTACAAATAAGGCATTGTTGTTTTACAAATAATAAATATATGGTTCGTTTTTGCGACAGAATTGTCTGGAAGTGTTCAGTTTAATACATTATTTTTTTACTCAAAGACAACATTATTCGAAATAAGTGAAATTCCAAATCCGCGTCTAAGTTCGACTAAAATTAGTCTTCATGTTGGCGGTCGGATCCTGCTCTGAATTCCCGGTAGGTCCCAGATTACAAGCCGCCTCACTGTACGTGACTGCTAAGTCATACGATAAATGATCCGTAAATGCTTGCATAATATATTATCGTTAATAGAAAGTCGAGCTCAGATGGACCTGTTAGTTACGACATTGTCAACCAGTTGGTACACTTTGTTCACACATTAATATGTTAAAATAGTTTGTGGTGTGATTGCGATGGTGTTCTCATCATCTCCTTTTAAAATCAGTGTTAAATACGTTATATCTTTTGTCTTTTTAGCAGTATTTAATTCTAAAATGTTCTTATATGAATAGAAAGGCACACAAGGTACATATTTTAGTTTAGTTCTAAGTGATAGCAACGCAGTTGTTGCCAACACCAGTTATATTTTTAGTATAATCTTATCATAAATTTATTGTCACCTGCCATTCAGCTAGTTTCCTAGATATATTTTTTTATTAAAAGAAAGGTAAGCTGGATATAGGTCTCCCGTGATTGGCGCTACTCCAACCAGGCATATGCCTTTTGTATATCTTCTCACTGTCTTCATCAGACCACTAACCCATCTGCTTAACGGGCGACCTGTGTTCCTTTTTTCTAAACTTGGTCGCCACTCAAGAACTTTTCCTTCTTATTGATCATCAGTCTCTCAGGCGTTTTGGCAAGTCCATTGTCACTTCACTCTCGCTTATAATCTTATAAACATTGTTATATTTGAAAAGCCCTTATTCCCTTATACAGTTCCTTTATGATAATAAAATGTCCATTGATATTTACGAAAGCCAGGAAAATACGTATTTCTAAACAACCTATGCCAGAACCGCTAGAAAAATCGACTAAGAACCAATTATGTCATCCAACTATATTATTTCCGGGCAATTTGTTTTTCCGGGTCGTTACGCACTTCGTAATTACGGTTCCGTAATAAAATTGCCGATGTGATTTGAGTGTTCAATATTGCGAGTTATTCCGATTTAATTTGCACTTACAAAGAAACAAGTTCAATTATTTACATCGGAACAGAATGGTTCAATTTATGAATCAAATTATTTAATTGAACCTACATGAAATATTGTACTGTTGTTTTAAATGCTAAGACTTGCATGGAAATAAATTATGTTTTATTGTTGCGTGCGCCGATAAATAACCGAGAGCTATTTTGGAAATTCAAAATAACTGGTCCATTTGTTGAACATGTTCTAGCATAACAAAAAGATTGATGGATTAATTAATTTGTGTATAATCAAAATCTTTCCTCATTATTCCTACAACATATAAGGCGTATTATTAATTACGTGAAATATTTAATTTGGGAGAGCTCGAGTCAAATCTTACCCAATTTCACGCGAGGAAAAGGAGGCCCTTGACAAATACCTATCACTTGCTTTTCTTCGCAAGTAATTAATCAAAGAAATTATGAGAATTGTTACAAGATGAACCTAATTTTTTTATAAATGTATCCATTACATTGAAAATAATTATAATAAAACAAAAATTTCCGTATCTATAAGTACTAATATATAAAAATAAAATGGTGTGAGTTACTTTGTTTCAATTACGCAAAAACCACTGGACCGATTTACATGAATTTTTGTATGGATGTAGCTTCTGATCAACTTCTAGGCTACTCTTGATTTGTTATTTTGTGTAATTTTAAAGATGTCGACTGTTTTTTATATTCCGTGTCGAAGCACGAGTAGTTCTCGATAAAAATAAGCATTTTGAACAATTGCTTTTAAGATTAGGAATAATATAGAAATATTATTACATCTAAGGGACACATAAGCAGAACTAACACAGATCTCACCACGTCTCGAAGGTACGTCAGCACAAAGTAAATAGTTCTACGCTCACCTACTTAGGCTGCATTGTCTATCAACCAATCTATGCTAGTTTCAACAAATATACTTTACTTGTAAATATGACAATATAGGACAATTGTTTTCAAGACGAAATTTCGCAGCTGACAAAACTTACACCGTAATTTGTCTTATTGACTTAACAAGTTTCCGTTAACTTGTAATACTTTAAGTAGTTGTGATACAAGATTCCAAAGTAAATAAATTACAGAGTAAGACAGTTAGATGTAACATGAAAAATTGAAGGTCCATTAATTTTAAACAAGAAGACCGCTTAGTTACAACATTTAACAACTAACAGTCGTACTTGAGAACACGATTTGTACAATCTCGCTGATAAGTTTTACTGTTACGGATTTATTTTTATTACCCGACTGCGTCAAAAAGAGGGTCATATTTTTTGATCGTAGGTATGTATGTGAATTTCTTTCTCATGCGCTAAAGCCCAAACGGCTTGACGGAATGTGACAAATGACATATCATTAGAATCGGCTTAATTTTCTGAATGACATTAGCTACATAGTTATTTTAAAATTGTGCCTGTAAGTAGATAAAAACGCATAAAGCCTTAATGTTGGAAGAAAAATGGGGAGATGCGACGACTTCTTCATTACAATTACAATATGGTTTAAAATAAAAGCTAGGAAAAGGTCATTCATATGTTTGAAAAACATTACCTTCATTAGAGTCGTACCTCATTTTAGCCACAAGTGCGTTGCTACCATTGAGGACTAAGTTTCATCGCCTTGGATATCTCCCTTACCACAACCTAGAGATCAGAACACAATAGTGCACAAAACTGCTATTATTAGACAGAAATAGGTGCGGCGGTGGTTCTTCCCAAGTCGAACCACAAAGAGGTTCACCACCTTGTAAGTTTCTGCAGGCGATAGCGTGAAGAACTTCTTCGCTACCGGAAAGTTTAGGATCCACATGACTTTTTTTGCACAACTTTTTTTAGACTTCCATGATGCATATTTTTTTTATTAATATGAAGTACGAACGAGCAATCAGCCCATCTGACGGTAAGTGGATACTGCCACCCATGGACATATGTAAGCAACTTCATATAGAACAGGGGTTGTATCTGAAGTCTATCAAAGATGCGTTGCTACTCCCGAGGACTGAGATGGTCGCCTCTTATAAAAGTGAGCGGCAAACACACCTTCCCACCTGACACAAGAACTGCTTCACGCTAGAAATAGATGTAGCGGTGGTACTTCCCCGGTCGAACTACATTGGTCCTACCACCTGGCTAAGTTACTGCAGGCGAAAGCGTGAGGGACTTTCTTCCTACAGAAAATCTTAGGATCAACATGACTTTTTATGCACAAATTTTTCGGATTCCTTTGATCCATCAACCAGATATAGAGAAACAAAAAAAGCTAAGTAATAATAAAATAATTTTCGACGCAATATCAAATCATACAAAATCCATACAAAAGTTACCGCATTGTTATAACAGCGTAAAAGTATAATAAGTTTAGAACGCTTCATACATCCCAAACTCAGTTCAGACGTTGAAAGATGATTCAAAAGAACCGCGGGAGAAAAATGATGCTCAAACTCATATTGTTATGCTAATGCAATGTCGCGGGGAATGAGCTCACATGCTAAATCTTCGAGGTCATTAACCGACGTAACTGTCTTCCAGTTATTGTTGTACAAAACATGTTACGTTGTTAAAAATAATAAAACTAATACTCGAATGTTTTAAAAATATTCTTTGCCTTCAGTTTTAGTTCATTGCCTTTAAAGTTGTCTTTTTAACTGACTTCAAAAAGAAGGAAGGTTCTCAATTCGTCCATATATATTTTGTTAAACAAATTATATACATAGAGCTTATAATGCACATTTAATGCAATGTTGCTACTTATTTTTAGTGAAAATTCTTCCAGCAGACTTGAGCGTAGAGCCTGGTTTATACTTATATAAGTATTTAATTTATACAATTTTTTACTTATCACAGAAACTTGCAAGGGTCTTAACCCTTGCAAGTTTCTGTCATAAGTAAAAAATTGTCCCTTCACACCCATTTCCCTATTTACAGGTATATTTTTTAAATCATGAAACCCATGTCACACAGTGAAACAATTTAGTCAAATTGTTTGGGCTGTAGACCTTGCTAAAAAATTATCCTCCTAACTAACCTCTTATATCACCTACTAATATTTTTATACATCCATAAATGAAAACCAAAACTTGAAAGTTGGTACACATACGTAAATCGTTTAAGCTGAAAGTATCATAATGGGTCCATCCGTCATCGTGACGACGCCGAACCTAAAAGAAATCCTGTCACCACTTAAGTAACAACCTGTGGGGCGCCAGATATTACTGTTCGGGCATTAGGTTACAGCTTAACCGTTATTTGGACTTTTAATGTTTAATGGAACGCGAAAACCACTTTATTTTATTATCCAACTACGACAGTAGAAGGGTTATGTTTTTCAAGCGTATGTATGTATGTTTGTTTGTATGTATGTCCATTTCTTTGGCACGCGCTACAGCCCAAACGGCTTGACGGATT
>DWNE01007569.1:0-12148 GCA_018249875.1 Cecropterus toxeus | reverse complement strand
TAAAATGATGAAATGATAAAATAATGATGATGATAATATATTTTCTTGAAAAAAGTTTCACATTTCTACGTTCCAACCAAAAAGTGTTCAAAGTACCTTAGGAAGTTTTCTCTTCAATATTAAATTTTAATAAACATAATTAAATAAAAATAATTTAATTACCAAATTCGCAAACGCCATGCGAATGTCTTATGGCTTTATAATACCTCTGTTTCTTTATTCACAGACCGATGTATTGTTTTTGACTTACAATGTAATGTAATGTAACATTACTGTAGCTGTAACGTTAGTGATTGTAACATTAGGTACTGTAATGTTTACATACATTTACAATTTATGCAGGAAACCTCTATCTTTGTTTCTTTTTATTGAAACAGTTGAGGTTTCTAAGATTTAATGTTGTTTGTATTGAAATAATTGATTTAGTAATGGACTTCGGGTATTATACGGTAATGAATTGCATTCGACCGGGGAAGTACCACCGCCACACCTATGTCTAGCGTGAAGCAGTTCTTTCGTGAAGTCTAAGAGTGTGGTTGCCGAATCATTTATATATGAGGCGACCATCTCAGTCCTCGGGAGTAGCAACGCATCTGTGATTGACTTCACATAGAACCCCTGTTCTATCTGAAGTTGTGTACAGATGTTAATGGGCGGCAGTAACCACTTACTATCATGATTACTGCCTATGGACATCTGTAAGCAAGTTCATATAGAACAGGGGTTCTATCTGAAGTTGCTTGATATAAGTATGGCCTAGTATTAGTGATAGGATTTCGATTAAATTAGTGCATTTATTACTTGGCCCAAAGTCCATTATTAAATCAATTACTGAAATTT
This sequence comes from Cecropterus toxeus, assembly GCA_018249875.1. Taxonomy (NCBI): domain Eukaryota; kingdom Metazoa; phylum Arthropoda; class Insecta; order Lepidoptera; family Hesperiidae; genus Cecropterus; species Cecropterus toxeus. Next base: position 11,308 of record DWNE01007569.1, on the reverse strand, counting down.
ATTTACATTCCAAAATTCATTCAATAATTATAGAATTTAACAAAAAATTGCACGTCTTCAAAATTATTCATTATTAACTGTATTTTCAAACACTTTAACGCCATACTATACACTGGTGACATATCTCTTGACAACTTTTCTGACACCCGACACCGGCGACACTTCTATAGATACATCCTCCGATACTCGACACCGGTAACACTTCACTAGTCGACACCGTCGACACTTTAGGAATGACACTCGTCACTTCGAACACTTTTTCGTGACAACTTCACGTACATTAGAGAAATCATCTTCGACACTCAGACAACGTCACGTACACTCGACACAGTCGACACCCGCGACACTACTAGCTGTCCGCGTTGTCCGTCGGCTCCGGGGGAAGGCTTTGAGGGGAGAACTGGCTCACCATCTTGCTCTGCATCATGTTGAGGAGGATGTCGGAGTATTGCTCTATGAGCGACATGGCCGGGTTGGTGCCTGATGTGGATTCTGTGGAGAATAATGAAGAAACTTCAGAGTCGTCGTGAATTCTCGAGCTTGTAACTTTTATAATAAACACCTGCAGACTTTGGATCCATTCTGCTCTACCATAGGTAAAGTCAAAAGGAGTATAAGGCAGCTACTAAACAATATTTCATTGTGAACCAGGGGCGTAGCTACCGCCGTATCTGCCGTGTCAATTATACGGGGCCCCCGGGCGAAGGGGGCCCTCAACCTGCGTAAGTAAAAATTAATAAAAACTTCCCAAATTTTAACAGATAGATAATTATGATGAATCTCTGTAAAATTTATGCAATCATTTTTACTTTTGTGAGAATTCTTTACTCTTCCTAAGGTCCCACACAATTTTTATATGGGGCCCTGCCAAGGCCCGCTACGCCTCTGTTGTGAACCTTATCCTCATTTTGACGTGACAACGTCTTAAATTAGGTTGCGGCTGGGAGTCACTTATGAAAAAGTGTAACGCCCGGTAACGTTACGATGAGTCACCGAACGAGAGAGAGGCCCGCCGAATGCCTTGCGTCTCTCTCCCACTCAACTATGATCGGTCTGCCGCGCGCGCAGCACTAGAGAATTAGGCGCATTGAATCGGCGCATGCTTGTGTCTCTGTCTTTGTCTTTCTCGAACGTTCTTGGCGTTGGAAAAACAAGAAAGCGTCACAATACAAGTTCACACGTGTGGTTAAAGTATCGTCAGCTGTGTCTGTAGTGAAAATATGGAGTGCTTAGATTCGTCATTTATCATTTACAACAACTACAACAATAAAGGTAAATAATTGTACACTGATATTTCATTATCGTAAACTATGATTGATTGATTAATTGTTAGATTGACACAAAAGTTGAGAAACTGAGTTTATAGGTTATGTCATACTATTGATAAATGTTGATAGTGTTAAGTAAATTATTAGTTTAAAATTAATTAATTAATTAATTATTATTTTACAAATTTTCATTAATTTCAAATTTATTTAGCAAAAATTTGAACCTTCGATCTGAATAAATGTTTTGATTTTCGAATTGATTCTTTAAAATTACAAATATTAAGAAAAAGTGGCAGATATAAGAAAACTTGATTTAAACTGTGTTGAGCAAGAATTTTAACATCTAATTTAAGTAAATGTTTTAATTTTCAACTTCATCATTTACAATTACAAATTTTAATTAATTTCAAATTTATTTAGCAAAAATTTGAACCTTCGATCTGAATAAGTGTTTTGATTTTCAAATTGATTCTTTAAAATTAAAAATTCATCCATTCAATTTCAAATGTTCAACAGGAATCACCACTCTCAAAACAATGGAAACGGACGAGCAAATGCCTTCAACTTCCAGTACATCAATGGAGACGGAGGATATCGTGCCGTCAACGTCTGCAGTACCTTTCGTTGTTCCACACACCACCTCTACCGCCAGAACGAATGCTCAGCGACAACGTGAGTACAGACTACGTCAAGCATTGACCAGAACTCCTGAACAAGTAAGAGCCTTTGCAAAAGCGGCTGCGGAGAGGCAACGCAGGTTCAAGCTACGTAAATCTGCTAACATAGCCCTCACCAGCGGTACGTCAGAGTCACCTGCTTCAACGTCTTGTTCTGTGGTGGAGAGAACAAGCGTTCCTGTCGTGGCGGAGAGAACGAGCGTTCCCCTAACTAACGCTCAACGGCAACGTGCATTCCGACAACGTAGAGCAGCATCTTCTCGGACTGATGTACAACCGAATACTTCTTCAACCCAAACAGCAATACAACTGGAACAATCCACCTGGTATACCAAATGGTCATCGTCAATACGGAGATTTCAATCTACTTTCCTGGACAACGATTTTGGCCATGCTTGCTCGGTTTGTGACAGATTGTGGTTCAAGAATGACCTTAAAACCATCACTGCACTACAACTGAAGGTAATCTCGGATTGGTACGTTAAGGAAAATCGGCAGCTACGCAAGGAGGATTATACAAAGTCTTGCAACACCTGTAGACAATCACTGAATAAGCGTAAGCTTCCTACTCTCGCAAAGGTCAACGGCTTCTCATATCCTGACATACCTCCAAGTCTACCGCCTCTGGATCCTATCAGTGAACGTTTGGTCTCACCACGCCTTCCATTTATGCAAGTGCGTCGACTGCGTCATGATTTCTCTTATGGAATTATTGGACAAGTGATAAACGTCCCAGTCAACGTACAAGACATGGTAAAATGCTTGCCTCGCCATCTAGAAGAGGACGATGTTATCAACGTTAACATCAAAAGGAATCTTGCACACAAAACAAATTACATCAGCGGGTACATGTCTAAGCGTACGGTCAAAGAATGGTTAGATGTACTTCAAAATTCAAGTCTATATCGTTTGTACGATATCAAAATAGATTTGTCAAGACTGCAGCCTGCATTGCCATCAGATGAAGGCCTTCAAGATGATCCTGCTAATCGGATCGAAGCAATCTCCGCCGAATATACGCCCGAGTCTGAAGTTCTTGCTGCGAGACAGCACACACTACTGTGGAATGAAGAGGATTGTCTTGACATCGCACCAGGACATCGGGCAACGCCTCTTAACATCATTTATGACCGTCATGCAGAAGAACTATCATTTCCTGCGATATACTTCGGAGAGCCCCGCCGTTTCAACATGAACATTTCAGTGACACCGTACATGATGGCGACCAGTGAAATACGACGGAGTGACAGGCGTGGAGCCACGCCTCAAAAAGTCTTATACGATGCAATGAAGATTCTACGTCTGCGAATGGTCGATGGGATTTACAGCACATTCCGAAGTGTTTCGATCACAGAGAGCGTAACTCGACGCATGTTAGAGGATCCGGAGTTTCTCAAAGAATTCGTTGTGCAGAATCTCGCCTTTATGAAGTCGGTGCCAAACTCTGTCCAGTACTGGGCCTCTCGTAAACGAGATCTCTTCGCTATGCTCCGTCAACTTGGTAAGCCGACCATCTTTCTCACTCTTAGTGCAAACGAGGTACGCTGGTTAGTATTGTTGAATTTACTGCTCAAGTTGAGCAACAAATATCCTGGCAAAGTCGCCGAAGATCTCAACACATCAGAGCGGTGCAACTTGGTGAGTGACGATCCAATTACATGTTGCATATATTTCCACAAACTCGTTGGTACATTGATGAAAATGCTGAAATCAAAACAGTCATACAATCCGTTTGGCCAGTACTACGTGGAGGATTATTTCCTTCGCATTGAGTTTCAACATAGAGGAAGTCCGCACGCTCACATTTTACTGTGGTTACACGATGATCCACATGAGACTGTGTCAGAAAATATGCCGAAGACCATCGAGCTCGTGGAGAAGCTGAGTTCCGTCGCCAAAGAAGATGTGCCCAACGATACCATCTACGCCAATCAAATCCACAAGCACACTTTCACCTGCACGAAGCGAGGCGAAACGACTTGTAGATTTGGGATCCCGTACTGGCCAATGCTCACTACCCGTGTATTGATCCCAATGCCTCAAACTGATGGACGCCGCATAGCATTCCAAAAAAAGGCCAAGGAGCTACGCAACTGTCTCAGCGAACGTACATACGCTAGCATGGTCGACTTTCTTAGGGAGCATAGTTTGACATTCGATGCATATCTTGACGTAGTGCGTTCAACTTTGCGCAGGCCATCTATGTTGTTCAAACGCAACTTCGACCAACTTATGACGAACACATTCAACCCTTACCTCGCTGGTGAAATCAAATCCAACATCGATATCCAGTTTATCTTGGATGAATACAGCTGCGCACAGTATGTCGCGGAATATGTGAACAAATCAGCTCGTGGAATGGGTAACTTGAATCGTGAGCTGACTAAGATGATGGAAGAGCATCCTGACCGGGACTACACGGGCCAATTGAAAGCATTGAGTGTCAAACTTCTTAATGCAGTTGAAATGTCAGCTCAAGAAGCAGCATGGTATTTACTACGGCAACCGATGAGCGAAACGAGCCGTCAAATTATGTACATACCAACAGTTTGGCCATCGGAAAGACAACGCTGTCGCAAACGTCGGAAACAAATGGATCGCGAAAACATCGAAGCAGACAGTACAGATGTATTTACCAAGAACATCATTCAGCGATATGAAGAGCGACCTCCCTCTCTGGAATCTTCATATTTGGCCGAGTTTGCTTCGTATTACGCTGATTATCATGATTTCATCGACAATGAAGATGACGTAGATGTGCAAGAAGACGAAATTGAAGAACCGGTGACCGAGGAAAGGACAACTGTGGGAAGGACGACATCAAATGAACACCGCAGACGAAAAATTGGACGAATAATACGATACAGACGCTACGAAATAGATGAAACTGTTAATTATCAACGTGAAATGGTATTGCTGTTCTTGCCTTTCCGCAATGAAATAGCTGACATTGTTGATAGCAATAAATTTCTACAACTGTTCAATGATAACGAGGATACCATCATGGAACGCCGCCAGCTGTTCGAAAACAATCTCAACATCGACAGTGTGATGCAAGAGCTTGAAGCTATGATGATTCTACAAAATTCAGACAGCAGAGAACCACCAGAAATTGAGGAAAGGAGAGTGTTTGTCGAGCAGGTGTTAGGAGGAGAAGGTTCCGAGAACAACGATGATGTCAATCAAATCGTCCCGCGAGAAGGCTTATTATCGGTCGTAAAAAAAACGTAGCAACGTGATGCCAAAACAGCAATTTTGTGAGCTGATACGAACGACGAACCCTGAACAACGTGAGCTGATTCATGAGGTCATACATCGTTTACATGGCTGCGGAGATGAGGTCGTCGTCACACTACAAGTTTTCTTCACAGGACCGGCCGGCTGTGGGAAAACTTATTCAGTTAAGTGCCTGATGGAGACGTACAATCGTTACACACAGGAACACAACTCACTGAACAACGCATACGTTGCTTGTGCAAGCACAGGCAAAGCAGCTGTCCCTATTGGCGGAACGACAGTTCACTCAGCGTTTCGTCTCACAAATTCTCGAGTGACAAAACTTCTTTCTGCTGAGAACTTGCAAGCCTACAGAAACATGTTTGTCGGCGTGAAAGTTGTTTTCATTGATGAAATCAGCATGTTGAGTGCAGCTATACTTGGAAAAATCAATTATCGACTACAGCAGATTACCGGTATTTACGATCAACCATTCGGAGGCATTCACATGATCTTATGCGGCGATTTCAGACAGCTGCCACCTGTGCGCGCTAGTCCGTGTTACACAGTACCACACAACCAACTCGGAGGACCTGTACTCTGGCAAAGCATCAACTACTTCCCATTAGTCCGTGTTGTCCGACAAACTGACGAGCTGTTTTCGACGATTCTCACCAAAATTGGAGATGGACTCAAACTAAGTGTCAATAATATCGCACTTATTGAGTCCAGGCACAAATCTGAAGTCTGGTGCAAAGAGAACGTACCCGACGCTGTCAGATTGTATTACAGCAACCATGAAGTAGATTCATAGAATCGAAACGCAATTCAAAACGCACACAACTGTATCGCCACTGATATTATGCTTGGGTATTCCAGCAATTCTGAAAAGAGCCGGGAGCAAGGGAAACTTCACAAGATGTCGGTTGCAGAAACCGACGGATTGCCATATATGTTGCCATTAGCAGTAGGATATCCGTACATGATTACATCTAACATAGACGTCGCCGATGGATTGGTAAATGGGGCTATTGGAGTTTTGCTATACATCGAACGTCAGCCAGCCAATGCAGATGACCGTTCTGCTCCAGGAGGACCATCGACCAGCACAAGTTTGCCGCCAGCTGAAGATGAAATCGCCACTCTATGGTTCCAGTTTGAAGACAAAAATACGGGTACCAAAGCAAAAATCAAATGTCGACCACATGTGCACAGCAAACCAAACACCTTATCCGTCGATTGGGTGCCAGTGCACAAGAAAGTGGTAAACATTTCGTTGACAAAAACAGTGAAGTGCAAGCGAAAACAATTTCCTTGCGTGCCTGCTTGTGCAATTACGATCCACAAGGCCCAGGGTGGGACGTTTACTACAATTGTTTACAAGTACTCCTCAAAACAACCGCAGCAATTGGTATATGTAGCCATGAGCCGCGTCACAAGTATCGACGGATTGTACATCATAACAGAAAAGGACTCTCCATTGGTTTTCAAACATGGCCGAGATGGAAACGACTCACAGACTACTCGAGATATTCGCAATGAATACTTACGACTTCGTGGACACACTCTAGACACAATTACCAAACAAGCCGTAAAATTCTGTGACGACGCAACCGACGCTGGACAACTTATTGTAACGAACATCAACTGTCAAAGTTTAAGTGCCCATGCCGCGGACATTGAAACAGATACAGTGATACCACGATCCGACTATTTAGTATTGACTGAAACGTGGATGCGCGACACTTGTGAACCAACTCCAATCAAGGGTTATGAGTGCGTATCCAGGGAAAATAATCGAACTAACTCAGATACCAACGCGGCTGGTGGAGTGGCGATCTATCGTAAATTATCATCGACATCTACGGCGGAAGTGGTCCAAGTTGCGATTACAGACGTAACTCGTGTCATTAAAACCAAGGGTGACATGTGCATGACTGAAGTTACTTGCTTCGCCGCTAATACTAGCTTCAAGTTTATACTCGGTGCTGTATATATTCATCCAGGAGCTAGTATGCAGGATATTGGAATGTTGCTATGGCAAGGACTCGGTCCGTACATTCACAACAGCCAGTACGTGCCACCGTTCGTGCAAGTTGATTCTAGTATACCGATTCTTCTGTGTGGTGATTTTAACAAAAACGTAAAGCCTGACAACTCGTTTCTTAATTTCATGAAAAATACGTATAATCTTGATTGCGTATCAAACGTTTCTAAGTCAACTACGTTAAAAGGAACAACTATCGACTTGACTTTCGCAAGACACATTACAGCAGAAACACTTCCTTTCATTTCATATTTCTCCTATCATCGTCCTATCCTCAACAAAATCACTCAAATAGGAATTAGTTAAGTTTAAGTTTACATGTACAATGTTTTAGTAAACAAAATATATTTCTATAGTTAAAATTTGTGCAATTCTTATTTTCATTCAATTCCTTGTTCCTATTGTGCAATTTAATTATATTCATATCAATAAATATTCTACCGAGAAAAAGACGTTGTCACGTAAAATCTTCGCCCGTAAAACCGACTTTACAGGCAACCATTTTTTTTTTTATCATTTTTCTTGACATAGAAGAGATGGTTATGGTAAATAATTAAAGGCATAACCTCACCCGACATCACTCGGATTAATATACCTTTAAAATTGCGAGTAAACTAAATTAAATGTACGAATAAACTGAAATTAATTTGAGTAAGGAGGAATCGAGAAATCGCCCAAATCACGTTAATTGATCCACACCTCGTAATGCATAAAAATGTATGTTTTTTTTTATTTATATAATGGATAAGTTCGGTAATGAGAAATTATAAAAATGTTAAATTGTTATTTATAAATTTGGAAATAAAACGGTAGAATATACCTATATGACGTTAGGTAGCAATACAAAATCGTACAGCCGACTATTGCTTAGTAACTCAATTATACCTAAAATATAGTGCGTGCGTAATAATTCCTCTGTAATATACGGCTAGTATTGGGAACAGAACACACTTAATGCAAATTATATGTATGCTGTATGCACAACACTTATTGGAAATCATGTAAAGGAAAATCTATCGGCTGCCGGTCGTGAGACGCCGATTAGCGAATACCTGTCAACACTCATGTTATGTTTCCCTTTTACATTAGAAAGTACGTTTGTTAAAGAGGACAACCTAGAAATTGTCGTTTAAATTGCCGTTTAGACGCACTGGTATGAATAGTTGAATGTATAATTATATCTAGTATAGTGACCAATCAAAAAGTATATATCTAAATAAACATTCTTAAAATCGATAAACAAAGTAAAATATATTTTGAACGAAAGTATTGTAAATGTTTTGCAAAATTTAAGGATTTTTGTGAATAACTTCCTTCTTTTTACTATCAAGTACTTTTTTTAAAGATGAAACTAGCTATAACAGACGGGCTACCTGTTGGAGATCACCTTCACCTACGTATATTTAAAACACCAGAGAAGTCGTTAATTCACCCCGGCTTTGAAAGAGAGCTTTTTTGTACTTTTTACTCTTTTTTCTTAAAGAGTCCCAAATCATGGGTTGTGGGAATGTCTCAGGAAGAAGATTCCATATCTTGCACGGTATCTTGTTATCTTTTAATAACTTCCATGTAAACATAAATCCTTATATCATAATGTAACTTTCCAGAAATAAATTCAGAGTGAATCTTAACAAAAATACTTCAATATGCAGAAACAACTTCATTATTGTAAAAAAAAAAACAAGAGTGCACTTTAAAATATCTTTAGAAAACATACAAATCTTGTTAACTACCACAGATTTCTTGTTTGAAAAACTCTGAGAACATATTAAATTAAGTTTCTTAGGAATATGAAAAGTAATTCAGTGTGTCATAAGATGAGAGATAATGTGGTCGCGACAAAAACAAACTTTAATGATCCTCCGTGTTTCAGTTAATGGGAGAACATTTACCATTTATCAGCTTCAAGGCTACGCAGCTCAAAATAAACCTACATTCATTCACGTTTTTATGCATCACATTGTTTTGGTATTACACTAGCTGAAGTACCCATGCTTCCCTATGGGGCAATAAATTTAAGTTTTACTTATTAACCGTTGGAATTATACAAATATAAATAACAACCTTTCAAATACAAAGTTTAATATAAAACGTCGTATATGCCATCAAAAGATTACTATTTCTTAACGGTTTTTTTATACAAAATGGAGATATGGGCTGCAACCTAAGAGTGCAATGACATCACTAAAATAGTTGCCATCTTTAAATAGTGTAAAAACTCGAAATCAAAAGCCTTAGTAAACCGGACCAGAAGTTCTTGCGTGATTGAGTAACAAACAGACACACGCCATCTCATTTTTATATATATAGTATAGATGTTTAAAATTCAAGGTGGATATTTAATACAGGTGTTCGTGTGTTACGTTTATCATACTTCCCTGAGAATATGCTTAATAAATGAATACAGATTACTACCTGTTGCCTTTGTACGCTTAAATAATAACCAAAAATAAAACAAGCATTTTACCCTCTTATGGGTTGAATATCAAAAACTCATTTCATAATGGATATTTACATAAATTGAACACATTTTATTCTTCTAACTTTAGTAGATAATTTGTGGGGTGATTTAGCAGAAGTGAGTATCGTTTTTATGATGAAGCTACATTTGCTCGCGACTAACAAATGCGATTTAACGACGTTAAATATAATTTCAATTCCTTGAATTCCATATAGCAATTATGATTTAATGCGATTTCAAACATACAGAGTGAAAAATCATTAAATGATAGAAATATGTATATTATTAGTGTAATTACGTGCAAATAGACACACTGAGATTTTTATTTTTTTTATTATATGTACCAATTATTCATTAATTAAATAACAATCTTAAAATAAAAATATCTTTTAAAATGTAACTAACAGTTATGTAACAGTCTAAATTACTAACGAATATTTATTGGAACTGGATATTTTGGAACATTTAAATTCAATTCCATCATTAACCAATTCACACCCGCTGCACTAAAGAAACAGGGACCTGCCGTGACGTCATCGGCCTTCGAATGCCAAGGATTTTTTATTCATCCTTCTACAACCCGAGTAATAATAATTAGGCGCGCTTTTGTTTTTGTATCAGGTAACATTGTTGACGTTCTTTTGAAATTCGAACCTTTGTTTGCTTTTTTACATATTTTCGGCCATGACGCTTTTGTTTTGATAGTGAATGAATGCGTAATTCATTGTTTTCATAAATTATTTTTATTGTTTTCGTTTCATACATTTACAACGGTTTACAATATAACCGTTTATTTTATTCGTACATTCTATGAATTTTACACATGTTTTAAACAAAGATGGAGTGTTTGTTGCCCCTCAAGAATAACATTATCTCAAGAGCGTTATCATATTACCCTACTACTGTTCTACTGTCGACCACAAAGAGGCTTAGATAACATATTACCTATTTATTCCTTTATTATAAGTACGAATATACTTTACACTACATTTAGTAGAATACGACTTTTGTTAAAATACTTATGAAATACCAAAGCGACTGTTCTTTTTTTAAATAAAAATGGCGCTAACTTACCAGAGAGACTGTTACTTTTATTTTTTTTCCGCAAAGGTCTCAAAGGCTTCATCTCACTAACACATTAAAACACAATTGTCTATGACGCAACAGATTAAAAATAATAAACACAATATCACCACACAAATATTATCGAGAAACTAAGATTTTGTATGCATACCGTTTATCAAAGTTGATACGTTATCAAATCTTGAAGGATTTTTGCATATTTTCGATTAGATTAAACCACGTACTGACCGGTTAGCTGAAAAGATCAGATTTGTATTTAAAAGTCATAGATTTAAATACCTAGATTTGTCCTCGATTAAGTATTTAATGCAATAAGGAAATACGAAATACTTTCGAAATCAATATAATACAATATAATAAAAAAACGTGTTTTATTGACAGCAACGTAGTTTATAAATTCCTTAGCTTATAGCACATGCGAGATATTAATAAGGATATAACACCCAAATCTTTCGTAAGAGTACAACTTTACTATTCAATTCTTTAATAGTAAAAGAAACATATCGCGACGCCTTGACCGGGGGGGGGGGGGGGGGAGGGGGGGAAAAACCCCCCA
>DWNE01007568.1:0-12149 GCA_018249875.1 Cecropterus toxeus | reverse complement strand
CCCGACTGCATTAGAAGGAGGGTAATGTTTTTTTAGCGTATGTATGTATGTTTATATGTATATCTATTTCTTTGGCACGAGCTACAGTCCAAACGGATTGACGGATTGTGACGTATAACATATCACTAGAATCGTCTCGGTTTGAAAAATGACAAAGGCTATATAATTTTAAAAAATGTCGCCTGGAAATAGAAGAAAAAGTGTGGGGGGAGACGACTTTTTTACTATTACATATGGGTATGAAATGAAAACTATTTACATGACCATTTTGACAAAAACTCATATAAGCGTTAAATTAAATATGTATCATTATGAAAAAAAAATCGTTTTAAGCAGTCGGGTTTTTTGTTTTTAATGTTTTAACGATGTTACTCGTTTTAGGGATAGTCATGTCTTTTAACTTCACTGAGTTGATAGAAAATGAAATATACAATATTCGTCAGAATTCATTTCTATCGAATTGCGTTGGAAAAGAAAACTATTGAGATGTCACTACATTTTTATTTATGAAGTACTATACTACATATTACAATAACAGAATAAGCTACAATTAAGTGCATGATTGAATTTAAATATCATCTTTTAATTATTATATTTAAATTGCATTATTCTTCAACTTGCTGCAAAACCGTGAAGAAAGTGTAGGATGCTTTGATAATCTGCAATAAAAAAGACTATATCACGTACTTTCGAATCATCTTTACATGATTGTACTAGGTATTCCTTCACTCAAATAAACGTGTTTTATACGTTTAAAGTGTGTATCTGTATTTTTATGTAGCATCATATCTTCATAGTCCTAAATCCTAGCGGATGAACCGATGTCAATATATTTTCTATATATTTTTCTTATAATCAGCTTTTTTAGTTTAACTCGGGAAATTTATTGAATGTCTCATCCAAATCTTCTCTTGATAGCACTATCAAACCGTGCAAGACGTAGAATTAACTCTTCCACGGTATTTCGCAAACTATGACGTGAAGCTGTTCAAGAAAAGTAAAAATGAGCTCGGCTTTAAAGCAGGTGATGCATTTGCGACTCGTCTGGTGTTGTAAGTCCATAGACGAGGGTTCTCCTTGCCAACAGATAACCCGTCTGCCTTACCACTAATGATTTTGTAAAAAATATACTAATATGTATAAAGGAAAATCTTACACCCATAAAGGTGCCAAGGGAGAGCTCGGTCAGTCCGCCCGCCTTCAGTCTCAATTCCCGCTGGGCGCGCCCCATCAATAGCAGCAGGGAACGTCGCAGTCTTGGACTGCATGTGTACCATGGACACTCGTATGCTGCTCCAGCTACCTTCCCGCTCTGTGAAATAAACTTGAAGATTTTAAGCGTGTTACAGAAATAGTTATCTTTGTTATATGTTCTTTTGTTTTGTTTCATCGATGGCCTTATTTAGTCTGTAGTAGAAATGAGGTGATGCGTGATGGTTATCATGATGATATATTTGTATAAGTCTATGCGGGAGTATCTATAAATGACCTATAGGGTACTGTTCTGTTTCAAATTTGCATCACATGATAAGGGTAAAGGCACCTAACTCCAAGAGTTTCTTGAATTGGTACCAAATTGCAGGTTACCTACATATGTAAAAGAAACAGCTTTAACAAATTATTTACTTTATTTTGAAATTGATTTTATGAAATTCAAAATTTATATTCCGTTGTCCTGTCACCGGAACGCCTGCTTACGCCAGTATTCAAGACAAGTTAATGGTTTTGTTCACTATTCCCTTCGAGGTCCTGAGTAAGCCATGGGCTCCCCAAAAGAGAGATATTCTTAATAATAGCCGAGCGTTGATTTTGCAACTGAACTCGGTGTTGTCTGTTTCCTGGATTTTATCCCATGGTCGCCTTCTACGCGATCCACGGAAGGAAAGGTAGTAATACTATTGCTGCTAAACCTGACGCCATACAACACACATACATATATTGTGATATCAATATGTATAATCACCCACCTCTATTACCAGTTCGTTACCGCGATAGCAGTAAATAAAGACCTGCAACAGCATGACTGAAAAGTATGCCACCATGCCAATTAACCATACTAAACTTTTGGGACCCTAAAACAATAAGAAGTGGTTATGGTCAAAAATCAAAAATTATTAATTTAGTAATAAATAGGTCAAAGATAATATAAGTTGAGACTTCCTATATCTGAACTCACAACTAATGCTATCTCAAACAGATTTACCGTCGCCCAAATCTTTTACATATTTATGTTGGTATTATGTAAGAAATAGATCTAGCAGCATTTCGTGTTACTGGAAAACATTGTCAATGTCAAAAAAGTGTACTCAGTGAAGAATTGCTTAAAATAATAAGAAATTGTAAGAAACTCTGACACGAAGTTTCATTGTTTTACATTACGCTTTTTCACACCCTTCAGAACAGTACAAGGCTGAGCTCCCTGTTTTGTTTTATCGCAGATTACGTCGTAGGGCGAGATCATTTTTTTATAACATTTAAAACATAACTATTACAATACAAGGTATATCAATAGTTCTTACAATGGCCATCTGGTACGCAGTTACACATATTATACCCATTGAGACACCGAACTGCACTAGTACCGAAATGGAGAAGTATTTCTGCAACTGTGCCACTTGCTTCAGTATAGCTTGATGTTGTTGCACACAGCGTCGGATGCGTTGAGCTGCCACAGCCTCAGCAGCGGGGGACAGGACACCCTTATAATGATAAAAGGAGGGTCGAATCATACAATAAATGATAGATGATGAAAATGATGGCAATATATTCTTGTAAAGTACCAAGGGCCGGATAATGTCATTAAAGAAATCTTAAGTTAGTCATTACAAGTTTTAATTTGATAAATCCATAGATGCTGGTGATTATTAGCATAGCGATTGTCTTTATTTATTTTAGCGCCATCTGTTACACGGATTTGCAACTATTAAGTATCGAACTAGACTAAGCGGGCTGCGGTATTAGTTTGACTTAGTGCGGGGGTAGTTCGTAGATGGCGTTATTTTCATTAGCTTCGATATTATACAAATACAATAGTAAACTAGCAAGTAAAAATGTGCCCAAACCTGTTTCGTAACTTCTAAGCCATCGCAAAGCATACGAAGAGTCAACGACAGTAGATTGAGCCGGCAACAGCACTGACTTATAAGGGTAGTCACCAGTGTGTCCAGGCAGACATTGATGCAGGCATCAATTGATAATGCAATGCACTGTAGAAAAATATAAATACAATTTATTTCGTGTTATTGTGACGATTAAGTATTAAATAAATATGAGGTTGAAGTTGGAAAAAAAAACTCTACGCTACTTAAAATAATCTGTTAAAATTTGTTATTTAGGAGCTTCCTCAATTGCTGGGAGCAACTAGTTCATTAGATACCACTTAGAACATGACCTATATAGGCTATTGAAACCTTTATAGTTCGTCTCCGGAGGTACCACCTATTTCTTCCTAGTAAGAGTTTTACGCGTTGCTGTTCAGGTTTAAAGAGTATGCTAAGGACTTACTTAACTGAGGCGTTCCAACTTATTCTTTAAGGGAAGACAATGACTATAGTCATCCTTAGGGTAGGTCCCAATCCTATGTGGGATACATTGCAAATGTCCATGGCTGGCAGTGGCAAGTTACTATTAGGTGGTCTTTTTCTATTTTTATGCGTTAGAAAAAACTGATTTTAATGGTATTTTCAGGTACCAGAACGTTAATGACAACCAATTTTGAAAAACTTACTTTTTATGTCATTATTAACTACATTTTAACTGAGAAATATCAATTCCGTCCATTTGGGGTATAATTATAAAAGTACCTGATGAGCGTAAGTCAACTGATACGCTGGTGTTTTTGTTGTGTCATACGGATACCTGAAAAAATCACCATCAATAATGCATTCAATTCTTTTTAAGCTTTATTTTTGTAAATAATTATCACAGTAAGTCTTGACAACGTATTAATTGTGCCGTGTGTTAGGTCTTCAATAGCACCGCTGTTTCTATTCCCGTAAATGTCGTAGGAGGCGACTAAGGGATAAAATCCATTTAGGCAACAGCGTTTTTCTTTGTAATATAAATACCTACTGCAGTCACCAAAAAGCGCGGTGACTGTTGGCAAAAACTCTAACAAGCGGAGACCTGTTGGTGAACGGTGGACAACGGTGGACCTCAAAAAAGCTGATGGATGGAATCTTGCGAAATTCTAACGTGTGATATATTAATAGAGACAGATTCACATAGTGTTCAAAGGAGTGAGTACTCTAAATAATTCGTTGTTGGAAAAATGTTGGAATAGGAATTGCTGTTTTGGCTTGATAAAGTAGTGGACAATCATTGAATGTTACGTTTCGCTCGACTCTGGATCCACCTCTTTTTTCTACCTGAATTAGCGTTTTCAAGTTTTCTTTTAAATAACATAGTAGAATATATCCGAGTTGTTTCGGTGTTTTTATAACAGTACATAACGATAAGGCAGGCAGGAAAGAAGCTATGTTAAGTAGTTACCGTTGCCTATGGACGGTAAAATATCTGCGGTCGACTTTAGGTAAGCCTCTAATGCTATTTGAGGTTTATTACAGATGGAATGCATGCTTTTTGGCTCCTTCAAATATTTATAAACGAAACAAGTGGCTAAAATCTTACTATAAGTAAGTTAAATAATATATAATAATATTATACTTACCAGGCTCTCATAGGTAGTTGGTTCTTCTCAGCACTAAAAGTCCAGCCACCAATGGTCGTATATGTTAGGCAAAAGTAGATGTATAGCTGGATTTTTGTATCTCGATTAAAACTAAAGGCGAGTAAAATTATACCCATTATAGTTAAACACTTCGTTATTTCTAGTCATTATAATTTTTTAAATATATCAGTATATTTTAAGTAATTTAAGTCATCAAGTCTTACGTAGCATACAATTACGTTATATATTATTACGTTAATACAAAAAGCATTATTTAAAAAATGCACTATTATATGGTAACTACATTTGTATAATGAACTAAAATTTAAGTAAAAGTAGGTGATTTAAATTATAATTTGGAGCGAAATTTCTCCCATACAGCCAAAGTAAGCTCCCTACTTAAATAATATTTACTAATTCAATTTTTTTTTTTGGGATTTTACACGCAACACCAATCGCATGAAAACCTAAATCATCCCACCTTTGAACTATCTTCTTGCCTTCCGGCCTGCTTTCTTCAGACAATTCAGAATGAGACTCATCGATCATAGCTTTTATGGCCTCCTGTCTCCAGTATACGTTCACTACCTTAGTGCCCAAAGACATGTTGGTAAGGAGGAGGAATATAGTGCCAGTCATGAGAGGTACATTGCCCCAGACTTGGCAGAGGTCCCCGACTTGAATGGTTATATAAGTGCCTGCACAAATTCATTTTTTTATGAAGTAAAATAAAAATTCTTTAAGAATACGTACGAGTATAATGAGTAAAGTTTTTGTCCACATAAACTTGAACCGTGAAAAGATGACATTTTGTTCCTACCGCTGACATATAACAGTACCTGTATTGTGGTCACTGCCGCCACGAATGTTTAACCAAAAGGAAGGTGTGCCAAAATTTCTACCAAAAATTGATCATAGGTATATTTCTACCTTCTGATGGTAAACTACATTATTTTATGTATATATCGATGTGTTCACAAAACTATCAAACTAGTAGAGGAGTACATAAAAACTTTACGCGCTTATTTCAGAGCATGAGCAAATACAATTTTATTATTTTATCATCTTATGATCATTATCTCTTATTATATATTTTATCAGCTTGCTACTGATTCTTGCACGTGAATTAAATATTAATTATCACTTTCTTAAACAGTAAACGGTAAATACAAAAATATTTCATTAGAATTTTGTAAAAAAGTTGACGAGAGACTGTGAAATCTAGCGATCCGCAAATTTCAATACTCACCAAGGAAAAACAAAAACGAAATAAATGTATACAAGTTAGATAACATTTTTTTAATTCCCTTTAAAGATGAGGGTGCCCAAATGCCGAATAAAATAAAAACTGTCTGGGTGACACGTAAGGGCAGATTTAAATTATCTACATAAATTTTCATGTTCATGTTTTAAGTAAGCCTCAAGAATTTTCAGATTGAAAAATGATCGTGGAAATATTCTGTCCGTATATATTTATCACAATTTAGTGCCTCCATAATTAATATTTTTTCAGGTGTATACAACATTTTAATTACAGTTAAGGCATGTTTATAGAAAGACGGTAAGATGGCACATGCCATAGATTTCGGATTTTCAGATTTTATTTCCTACACTGAAAACCTTACGTCAATGACGATCATATTTCCTCTAGTATACCTTTTAATAATAGCAATACTAAACGTCATGTTAACGTTCTGTTTTATTCACAAGTGTGTTCACAAGTGATACAGTGGGAAATTTAGAATTTTACTTTTATTCTTGTACGTCCTGTTACTTCATATTACAAAGGTACATCTCAAAGATTTATCGTAATTCCGTAATATATATTTTTTCTTTTTCATATCCTATTTTGAACATCTGTACTCAACCAAAGATAAGATCAGAGCCTTACTTGAGGTTGGTAGATGCATTGCTACCTCTGAAGACTAAGTTGCAAAACCTCGTATATGTCTCCATTAACGCAAACCAACACATATCAGGGTATATTTCTGTCCA
Organism: Cecropterus toxeus; assembly: GCA_018249875.1. Classification (NCBI taxonomy): domain Eukaryota; kingdom Metazoa; phylum Arthropoda; class Insecta; order Lepidoptera; family Hesperiidae; genus Cecropterus; species Cecropterus toxeus. The sequence goes on along the minus strand of DWNE01007568.1, from coordinate 5,485 downwards.
ATAACACTGATCCTATTGGACAGAAATAGGTGTGGCGGTGTTGTATCCGGAGTAGAACCCGAAGAATACACACGCTGTAAGAATAAATGTGATCTTTTCACAGTTCATCTAATAGATACAAAAAATACTAAAGTCCACTTCTCTAGCGTTTTTTATTTCCGATATGTTACTGTAAAGTAACGGGTAACAATGAAAAATTAGATCTATTTTTGTCAAGATCCAAATGTTGATATCTCCTGTTTATTATAGGTTATTTTGATTGCAGGTTACGGATAAATGGTATACCGACACTCATAATTACAACATAGCCATAATTAACACTTTGAAATAATATTTATTACATTTTCCACACTTTGTTGTGCTTAGAAATTTTGTTATTATTAAAATTTGAAATACATTTACCTGTTCTAATACCTGTTTATTCCGCCTATATTGGAGTATGGTTCAAAGTTATCCCAGTAGTGGAACATAAAAAAAGAAGTTATAAATATGTAACACTAGCTGTGGCTCACGGTTTCACCCGCTATAACATAAGTAAAAAAACACATAGCGTGATATTAGGCCTTCCTTCCTCAATAAATGGACTATTCAACGCAAAAATAATTTTGCAATTCGAACAGTAGTTTCTGAAATAAGCGCGTTCAAACAAATAAACAAACTATCCAGCATCATAATTTTATATAAAAATATAAATAATAAATAGAGTTATACATAAATAGAAACAAAATACTACTTGAATGATTTAATGTTACAACACATTAATAATAACTTAGCTAATTAAATAATAGCTTAATAATTAAATAATAGCTTATGAGAAACGAATCAATGTGTCACTATCATGCGGAGAAGTTAAATCCTTTCCACGACTTGTTGTAGCAACGTAAAGAGTGAGTAGGAGGCCTTGATTATCTGAAAGTGTACAAATAACATTTATTAAAACAAAATACTAAATTGGTTGAGAGTATTCGTTTTAAAGAAGGGAAGATAGATATGTAAAGTTATAAAAGTCACTTTTCTACGAAAATTTCACGTGAAAACCCCATCAAAATCGGATCAGCTGTTTTGAAGACTCCCGATGACAATATAATTTACAGACGTTTTTAAAATGAAAATGGCTTATATGTTTTATAGGCCACAATTTACAATTATTATTCAAGTACTTACAGAAACGTAGCTCGAAACTTGAAAATGCTATGACAGAAACGGATACATCTATTTCAACACATATGTATATACTCACAGCCATGAACGAAGCGAGAGATAACGTCGTAAATCCGCCGGCGGTGAGACGCGCCACCCTCTGGCAACGCGTGCTCACCACTATCAGGGAGCGACGAATACCCACCCGGCAAGCGTACCACGGAACCTCATAAGCTCCGCTTGCTACTTCCGTGCTCTAATAAGAGAAAAACGATAAAAAATAACAATGCGTTTCAACGAAATCAGAAAGTAAATCTGTCCAAATAGTGATATCAATATGACAATCTAAAATTATTAATAGATAACCGTTGTTCATATTATCGAAGATAGAAAGAGTGGTTGAAGTTGAAAACTGTCATTATATAATTATATGCCAGACGATGTGATGAGTTATGGAGCTCAGACGTGGACACTTATGGTGGAACTGGTCCACCACAAGCTTGAAGTCACTCAGCGAACAATGTAGAGAGCTTTGCTCGGTGTGCCCGATACATCCGTGTGTCGGATACATCATTCGTTAATCGTACATAGGAGCAAACAGGTATAAGATTTGAGAACGCGTCTGGGTAGATGTAGCCTGAGAGGCCCTCCGGATAGGTGAGATGATCTGCTCCAGGCGGCTGGGAGTAACTAGATTAGGAAAGCCGAAGATAGGGCACAGTGACGCGCCTTGGGAGGGGAGATGATGATGATATATGTTTATGGCTTTATACACCAAGTTTTTAATAAAAATACAGAGTTGATATTTAAAAGTCATCACTTACCTCTACGGCCAATTGATTTCCTTGGTAGCAATAGATGAAGACTTGGTACATCATATTCATTAGATAGGTACCCATTGACAGCAAACGCACCATGTTGCCAGTTTGCTGTATAAAAATTATAAAACTTAATTTAACATCTGATCTTACTACAATACTACAACTGAAAATTATGACTATAAAGTAGGGACAATAAGGCAAGCCATATAAATCATGTGATAAATACCACCTTTGGTGGTATCAAGTAGTAAGGCATAACCAAGAATCACTACATCTCAAGACGGAACCTATTTCTAACGTAAAGCAGTTCTTGCGTTTCGGTGAAAGGGTGTGGTTACCGGCTCACTATATATGAGGCGATCATCTCAGTCCTCGGGAGTAGCAACGCATCTGTGATAGACTTCATATAGAACCCCTATTCTACATGAAGTTGCTTTCAAATGCCCATGGGCGGCAGTAAACACTTACCATCAGGTGAGCTGCTTGCTCGTTTGCTATTTCATATAAAACAAACATAGCGTGATGTTATATAGCCTATAGCCTGCCTCAAAAAAATGACTATTCAACAAATAAAATATTTTTCAATTCGAATCAGTCGTTCCTGAAATTAGCGCGTTAAACAAATCAAACAAATTCTTCAGCTTTATAATATTATAGATATAAATATAAGTATAATAAAGTATGATTTTATAAGTTTATCCTCACAGAAATCATCTGGAAAGCCGTCACACATATGATGATGAGTGACACGATAAACTGAACGAAGGTGGGCTCGGAGAAGCAGTGCTGCAGTTGCGCTGCCGCCTCCAGCGCTGCCTGGTGACGCAGCACGCAGTGGCGAAGACGGGTCCTCACTACCTTTTCTTGTTTAAGCGTAAATAAACGCTGTGGATTGACGAATTAAATCGATATATTGTATATAATGAAACTGTAGAATTGTTCAATTCAGTACAATGAATAAAAACTCAAAAAATACTTCTAGGGGACTTGATACAAGTAACACAACCCAAAAAATACATTTTGCAATAATTGTATTGTATAAAAGCGAAGAGATACTCACATTTACTGATCCAGCGGCCGTCGGTCAGTACATATTTGATTTTAATCGAAAAATGTCAACAGTCAATTGTTTCATTGTTGACTTCGCCTATTTTACTAATATAATTGATATAAATATATTGATACTTATATAAATGATGATGATTGCAATGTTAATATTTTTAAATATTAGGAAGTTCTACCGAAACTGCGCCATCTATGCTCTACGTCCTAAATTAATTGTAAAACAGCTTCACCTCTACGGGCTTGCTCTACGGGCTACGTGTTGCTATGAAACGACGCGCTACGATCTTCGTAGTATCATTACTAGATGTCATTAGAAATTAAAGTTACACTGCAATTAGTAATATTTTTTGTGAATAAAGTTATTATTGTCTTCAACTTAGATACCACCTATTTGTGCCTTAAAACAACTGTGTTAAGCTGCTATTTTAAAGGGTGTGATAAGGGAGAAATACTTACGAGACATTCCAACTTAGTTCTCCAGGTTAAAAACACATTTGTGGTCGATTTCTGATAGATTATAGATATCCATGAGCAGTTGCCACTTACCATTAAGCGAACTGGCATAAAATCTACCATTCTCCACCGTTGATTGGAATGGTATTTTTTGTATGCGATACATTTTTGTCATGCTTGTATTTAAAATAACTTACAGATTTCCAGTCATGAAGGTGTCGTAATAATTTTATTTTTATGATCTCATTAAGGTACTATTACTATCCTAACTGGGGCCGGTTAGTGGCTGCGGCCCTGTAGTTTGGATTCAAGTACATTACTGGGTTATTACGAAGAATATTTATAGTTAATAATACATTCTTACATTTTCTGGAACGACGATATCATAACAAAGAGTCCGAAGTGACAACCCCAGAAGCCTGAGGCGACACCGACATTGGGCTATAAGGGTCGTAACAAGGGTATCTTTGGCCACGTTAAGATACCCAGCAATAAGAACGGCGAGCACTTGGTGCCCGTAGGTTATATTGTAGGCTGGTGGCTTGGACGTGTCGTATGGGTACCTAAAATAATTTGTTCATATATATAATTCTGGGTATTGTACATTTTTGTTATGTTTATTATATATTATGTTTATTTGACGACGCTTGTGGTGGAACGGACACCATACCGGTCGACACGCAGTAGGTTCAGGGTTCGATCCCCAGCCACACAGACATCTAAATGAAAAATTAAAATTTCTGTTCTGGTTCTGGGTGTTTGTGTATTCGTCTATGTGTATATCCATGAGACCCACAATGCAGAATTAAATCCTAGTGTGTTTATTCTACATAGTATCTATGTTAGTATTTAATGGAAGAAACCATAGAATTAATTGTACTTCTTCATATTTTAAATGTTCAAATCAAATCAAATATTTATTATTTGTTTAACATGGGTACAATAAAATCTTCCATAGTCCTGCCACAGGTGGGCAGACAATAACATAATAATAGATCACATTTTTTTTAAATATATATACAAAAAATATTATTGAGCACTTTACTGTGACGACCTGCGTAGCCGAGCGGTTAACATACCGGTCTGACGCGCAGTGGGTCCCGGGTTCGATTCCCTGCCAGACAGAAATGTGAATTATGAGTTTAGATTTCTGTTCTGGGTCTGGGTGTTTGTGTATTCGTCTTTGTATGTCCATGGCACCCACGGCACAGGAGAAAAACCTACTGTGGGGCTATGAGTGTAGAAAGCGTTTAAAGCGTTTTAAACCGTTTTTATGTTTATAGGCGCATGTGAACCTGATTGTTGGCGTGGCGTTGCTTGCATTTATTTATTTTAGCGCCATCTGTTATAAATTGTCGGAACTATTGAGTATCGAACAAAACTAAGCGAGCTGCGGTGTTAGTTCGACTTAATGCGGGGCACTGTTCCTAGATGGCGTTATTTTCATTATGCTATATATCTAGTTCCTCTCGCAATCTTGTCTTTTATGCATATTACTTGCACGAACACGATGTTATACATCTGCCATCCGTCCCATGACGGCTTTTTCATTATTTATTTTGTACTGCCTTTGTAATCCTACTTTTTCTTGTTTTTTTTTCGAAAGTCGAATTTCCCATGTAGAGCGAGCCACATGAAGAGCTTGTATTACAGCCTATGATCGAAAACATGTGTAAATCATGATTAACAAGTAATTAATAACATTTGACTCGTACTGATTGCGGGTTATGTAAATGTCACTAGAATAATTGCTTAATGGGTGTTTGTACGTAAATTGATGTTTATCATAAATTAGGATAAAACATTTGAATAATTATCACTCAACTAGCTTATGTCCGCAACTACGAACGCCTAACTATGATAGCCTTCTTACGGGTGGATTATTTGAAAAATCCTTTCTTAGTGAGTGACTTTAACATAAAAGCCTTCCACGATAAATTTACTATTCAAAACAAAAATATTTTTTCAATTTGAACCAGTAGTTCCGGATATTAACGCGTGTAATC